>CAKAKR010064563.1:21320-61687 GCA_916700685.1 Adelosebastes latens | reverse complement strand
ACAGGAAGACCACAAGTGTCATTATGTGCTGCTATTAAAAAAATTGAATGCTTTCAAAACAGTATTCTGACTAAAAGTTTACATATAGCAGTATGTGATAATCCATCAACATTATTTTCCTCTGATAATAACTATAGTCAAAATAATTCATAATATCTGCTTTTTTTTTTACTAAAAAAATAGGTATAATTTCACGGAAATTAGGTTTATTAACCTTAATTTCCCCCCAAAAAAGTGTAAACTTTATAATTAGGAATGAAGTTGGCCAAAAAGGTGTAACACAGAATTGGGTGATAGTTTATACTGTATGCTTTAAAAAACAGTCAAACCAGACCGGGTCAATTTTGACCAGGGAAGACAAAAGTTGCATGGTCGACGGGAAGACAATAGGAGGGTTAAAAAACGGCATCGCAGTCAATATTATTTCAAACTAAGACAATGAAAATACCAAAAATGAGCAAAGGTCTCATTACCCATTCACTCATTTATTTATTTACAAATGTCAAACACACACACAGAGAGACTTACAGTAAAAGATACATGTGAAATATGATCCTATCAGATGGTCTACAGACTGTGGATGATGGTTCGGTTCTTGAGGTCCTGGACGTATTCTTTGGCCTGGTCAAAGCTCGTCTTCTGCTCCGTTTTGGGCGGCGGGCCCTCCACCAGCTTAACAAAGTAGTGACAGTAAACTTTGTCCATGATGCCAAACATCCCCCGGCCGTGGTAACGGATCCGCTTCAGGTACTTCCCTTTGCCGGAGTAGGACTCAGCTGCAGGAGGGGAGACGGGAGGGCACAGTGTGTGATTAAAGAGGGGATGAGATACACAAACAGACAGAGAGAGAGAGAGAGAGAGAGAGAGAGAGATAGATAAGGTACAGAATACTCATTCAATTTGTAGAGGTGCCTTTGAATGAAAACTGGTCAAAATAACAAAGATTGTGCTGAGTTTAGTCTTATCTGTAATAACGTCTGCAACTCCACATAAATTACTCTGAACACCACCTGAACTCAAAAAGAAATCTACTGCTTTTTTAAAAATAAAAATAAAAAATAATAATCATGACCTGCTTACCCTCCTACTGAAGGTCATTTCTCCCATTCTGAAATTTATTTTCTTGCTTTTGGCAACAATGGCTGACAGCATGTGATGACTAATGATATGTTCGAGTCGTTTTGGGAAGCAACATGTTTTTCGTTTTTCAGTTTCATTTCAATTGAAGTCTTTGAAAATTCAAGTCTACATGTTTAAACTGATTATTTAAAATGTCAAACAGTTATTACCTCCACCAACAAGGGTATGTGTTCAGGCTTGTCTTTCTATTTTTTGACTAGTCGATAAAAAGTGATTCATGTTAGGATGTCTTGAGTCATCCCAGACGTCACTACATGGGATAAAAATGACTTTGCTTTTTAGTCCAAATGTCTCGTTGAACTGTACATTTATCAGAAACCATTAACAGCAACTCACATTAAATACATTGTTAATTAAAAACAACAAAACCAGAATTTATCGAGCAGACTCAACTTGTTTTTAATACTTAGCCATCCAGCTGCCGGAGGACATGTTGTGTTAATAATGTGTAGTTGTTGTGCTGTAGACACTTACCTACATACAGGTTGGATTTGTACTCTACATTGTGATTTTTGACCGCCATCTCCTGAGCTTCCTCAAGAACCTGAACAAACAAACAAACAAACAAAGAGCTGTGAAATCCATAAATACACTTCTAGTGCATAGGTGTGATGGGGGATGACGTCAAAAATAATGCATGAATACACAACAACAACTCAATAAATAAAACATGAGCAGTGAAAATGGAAACAGTTTAAATCATACAGGACTTTGATAAATATTTCATATATTTAATACTGGATAATATTTTTGTGACTGTGGTGTCTAATTTTATTAAACACACATCTTGGCCATCAGTAATGAAGGGTGAACATGCAGCTTCGAACCTCTTTCATGATCTTCGCCCCTTTCTTGTCGTTGAACTCCAGCTGTGCGATGGCCTGATCGATGCTCATCCCTTTGATCTGTGAAGGAGAAAAAACAGTGAGATGCAACAACAACATTTCTTCCACAGCTGTTAGGACAGTAGGGTGTTGCACTGCCCGAGGAAGCCACTTTTTAGCACCATGCTTAAGTCAACCCTGACGACAGTGGGTCTATGGACAAAACAACAGGAAAAAGATGCAACAGATAAGATTAAAACTCATAAGGACTCAAGGGTGCAAAAATAACTCACTAAAGTGGAGATATGATTTACTTGAAGATAGTATTTTTGATGAGGAAATTATTTTCTGCTGTGGATCTCACCATTTTGGCCAGGTACCACATCTTGTCTTTGCTGTACTTGATCTGCCGCCTGCTGTGGTGGATCTCCTGAAGAAGAAAAATATTCACATGTTTGTAGATACAAGAGACAACTTCTGCACTGGATATGGAAATTAATCGCATAACTTACTAAAACATATGTATATATATATAGTGTTCCCATAACTTTGTGGTTAGCATCCAAAGAAACTCTGAAGTACAACACTCCAGACACCAGACTGGGATATCCTCTCACTCTGCACTTCATATTATAAGCAGACAGAAGGACTTACTGCTGGTCTGCGAGGATCATCTGGTAGCTGAGGTGGAAATAACTCCAGGTTCCTCCTCTCCCAGTTCTTTGATTCCAGTGAAGAGCTGGTGTGGAGACATGAGAGCTGCTGAGGACCACCACCCAGAACCTGTAATCTGGAGAGACGTTTATGGAAGGGAAAAAAAAGGAACATTTAGTTGCATGACGTGTGCAGTACGAGCTCAGACACACACAGACAAAAACAAAGTCAACAGATCATCCAAGATAATATGCACATCAATTGAATCACTGTACAGCAGGTACAATCATATGTGGCCCATCTCACCCTGCACACTATCTATTCTAAGATCTACGATACAATACGATAATACAATAATACTTTATTGTCAGACAGGTCTGAAATTTGTTTTGCATCACAGCAGCTCCATTTGCAACATCACAGAAAGGACAAAGACAAGAAACAAGGATACATTAACATTACAATCACAGAAGATGATATTCAGGGCCCTTCAACATACGTACATTTGATCTGGGATTAGGTTCCATATTTAGTTTTAGGATTGACTAGTGTACAAAAGAGTGCTTCAGTCTAACCTTATTAAATCGTGGAACCCTGTATCTCCAGTTTGATGGTAACAATTCATATTCACTGTTCAAGACATGGTTGGGGTCAGAGACGATGGTGTTAGCCAGCCTTAAGATGTTATTATGAGAGGCTGATTCATAGAATTTCTCAAGGGGTTGCCCTACAATCTTTGAGCAGATTTTCATTTGGTGAAGCAGTTTTGACTTTAAAGTAGTGGACAAACTCTTGTACCATGTAGTATAATAATACTGTAGAACACTCATAACCACAGAAGTAAAAAACAAAAGAAGAATTTGTTTACTCGCCCCAAAAGACCTGAGGCGGCTGAGAAAGTAAATTCTTTGTTTTGTCTTTTTACAGACACATTCAATGTGGTCATTCCAAGATAACAGATGATCAATCATTACACTCAAATATTTATATGGAAATACCTGCTGGATTTTTTCGTTATGAATAACAATAGGAACTTTATGAGAGTCAGATGGTGAACCAAATACAATTGTGCCCTCTGGGAGGTGCTACAGGTCTCTGTGAACCAAAACATCCTGCTTTAAGAACATGTTTTTTCTCCCTTTGCAATAAGGACTTCAGCTTTTTCTGCCCATCTCTGAGTACTGTTAAATTTGTTCATAATATGGTAGCTTATATTGATGTATGTCTGTGTATAATGCTGCTGGACACTGTGAACTGAGCCTTGTTAACATGCCATTACCAAAAATGTTTTCACAATTTGAAGGTGAAAATGGCTCAAATCATTGCTGTTGTTACTGCAGGATCCTCTGGATGTATTTGTACTATTCTTGTAAGATAAAAACAGAAGTTAGCATCAAATGAGTAACATGTGTCCTTCTGCAGAGACAGTGCTAGCTAGCTGAGAAGCTCTGATGCTCTACTAATATACTAATATATATGTTACTTACCTTGAGTGTAACACCCCAGATAGATTCCTAATAAAAGCCATACCTGCAAACAAGTAGGAATCCGTTAAAACATCATCAGAAGACACAATAAACATCATAATATGGCACATTTAGGACAAAAATCAGGCTGCATTTCTGTTACCTCGTCCTGTCATTGCAGTCGCCATGGTGCATTTTTACGACGCTACAGTGTTTCGCTTTACGGTAGTTATATTGACAGTGTTAACAGTTTGTTTTGTCGTCTTGGCTGCGTTTAACACCTATTTGATTACATATTATCATTTTGTATATTAATTTATTCAAGTTGTTTTAATATTAATGTATACAATTGGTTTTTAAAAGGCTTTTTGTAGTTTTTTAGATAGCAAACTCGACGTAATTTGACCCAACTAGGATTCCGTACTCGGCGCCGGGCAGGATTTACGACAACAGTGGTTCGCTTTATGGTAGTTATGTTGACAGTGTTAACAATGTTTGTTTTGTCGTCTAAGCTGCGTTTAACACCTATTTGATTGTATATTATCATTTTTAATATTTATTTATTCAATTTGTTTTAATAATAATTTATTAAAAACAATTTTAAAAGCTGTAATTGTGTTTTTTGAGATAGCAAACTCGATGTTTTTGACCCAATCAGGATTCCGTACTCCGGCAGGATTTTACGACAGCACGCTGGCCGTACGGCCGGTAGTAGTGTAGTGGTAACGACAGAGCAGGTAACATGTGAGATGTGAGGAGTGTTTTTTCTGCTTTATCAGACATTATTAGAGGATATTAGTGAACTTTAGAGGCGTCATGCACGACAGGTCGCTTCCCGCCTCTCCCAACTGGTACTGCTCCCGCTGCAGTGACGTCAACAGAGGAGGTTTACTGGGAGCAGGAGCCAAAAACATCATCTACCTGATAGATGTGTCTGCAGCCTCCTGCAGGGTGGTAGGTGAGTACATGATGGGCATCACTATACATACAAACACAGACAGGGTCACTGTGGTGCTTATCCTGCAGCCTGTATGAGGAGAAAAGTTCATGTTACATGCATGTTTTCTTTGTCCACATCAAGGTGATCAGGTGATCTCAGGTGTGATGATTTCACCTCTGGAAACAGATTTCTAATCTGGCTCAAATTATTAGTTGATTAATCTAGTTAGTCAATCACTGGAAAGCCAAATAAATCTTTGGTTTATCTAGGCCTACTCAAGTTCAAGTAACAGACTGAACTGAACTGAACTGATTTATTGAGCACTTAAACTGAATAATACTCATCATATTAGTGCTATTCATTAATTAATCATTCAAGTAATTTTTTCAAACAAAAATATATGCTAGTTCCAGCTTCTCCAAAAATAAATATTTAGGTTTTAGGCTGTTGGTCAGAAAAAACAAGCAACTTCAAGACACCATCTTGGGAATTTTTCTGTTTTTAGAATAATGAATTAATCAATTAAAGGGGTAGGCCTACTGGTGATTTATTATTGTACTTTCATAAAGTTTGAGTTCCTACGAGAGACAAATTTTAAATAAAGAATCGCCAAAATCAAAGCAGTAGAGTAAAAGTCAAGTTCATCTTGACTTTTAGTATGAATGTCCTAAAACACTGGATCCTACAATTCCCATAATGCAATAGCATCTTCCATACACCCCCAGTTGGTAATGTAGGGTTTCGGTTATAAATTTGAAGTCACAACCCCAAACCCACCTAACCCTGATGACATCACTAGAGCTGCAAGGATTAATCGATTAGCTGTTAACTATTAAATTAATCGCCACATATTTTTTATAGTTGATTAATCGGTTTGAGTATTTTTTTAAGTAAAGAATAAGTAAAAATTCTCTGATTCCAGCTTCTTAAATGTGAATATTTTCTAGTTTCTTTACTCCTCTATGACAGTAAACTGAATATGTTTGAGTTGTGGACAAAACAAGACATTTGAGGACGTCATCTTGGGCTTTAGGAAACACTGATCGGCATTTTTCACCATTTTCTGACATTTTATAGACCAAACAACTAATCATTTATTCGAGAAAATAATCAACAGATTAATCAACAATGAAAATAATCATTAGTTGCAGCCCTAGACATCACAAATACTATACATTTTAATGACTTGTTTTATGACGTACAATACTATGACTTTTTTTGATGAAATATTTTCTTTATGATATACTATATCACTTTTTATTATGACTTTTTTATGACATAGTGAGATCATTGGGGTTATTTTCTCAGACTTTGGAAAGCTTTTCCAGAGCCACAGAATAAATTATACTGTTGTTACTGCTAAACATCACCCCATGTACTTCATGTGTAAAATCACTGGAACGCTCCGGTTTTGAAAAATAACAGGTTAATCAATTATGAAAATTTGTTGTGTAATGAAGACACACTTGGTGTCGAAACATCAGTAATAAAGTGAATAAAGGAGGTTGAAGCTTGTTTTATATATATATGTATATACACAGTATATCGATTAATCAACTAATTGTTTCAGCTCTAGTTGCAGCTCTTGAAATGTGTGAAGATGTGAAGATTCAGATCTCAAACCATCATCCCAAATTTCTTGTGATTCAATAAAGCAGAGACATCAAAGGCTTGTTCCTCAGGTTTGGTATTGTTTTTTCTATCTTTGCTTTATGATAAGACGCTGACAAGCTGTCTTTGTGTTTTTACAGGTGAGCTTGTCGGCCATAAAGACTTGGTGTCGGGCTTTTCGTTCTGTCAGCATGAGGGGCAGAGTCACATCTGTGTCAGCTCCTCCAATGATGGGAGCGTTCGCTTCTGGGACTCCGACAACAAGGTTCTTATAAGGGAGGATGCAGCTCATCAGGTGAGTGTTAACGTTCATGTTCTGTTGTGTCACTGCAATAGAAACGGCGTGTTTCACGACACACTGGTGCCCCCCGCAGGCTACAGTCAGCGGCAGAAGGAACTACTGTAAGGAGGCTGAAGCAGTCTTTCTCTACAGATTTTTTTAGAAGTGATGATGCAGATAAATGAACCTGTCAGCTACACTTTCACACATTTTGGTTTCACATTATTGTGCTGTCATGGCGTGAGTCGGCTGCTGACCCGGTCTGGAGAGAGACAGCTAACAACAGGATGTCACTACAGTGTTGTTCTTCCCTCCCACAAGCAGAGCCCCGTCGCAGCGGTGCACTGGTCTCCGGTGGATAAAAACCTGGTGGTGTCGGGGGATGAGAAGGGCATCGTGGTCTGTCACTGGTACAACACGGGAGACACCGCCAGCTTCTTCCCAGAGCCCAGGACCATCTTCTGCCTCACCTGCTCCCCTCACACCTGGAGCTCTGTGGCTGTGGGGTAAGAAGACCGCAGAGAGCACACTTCACTCTCTGCTGGATCACAACTCTTTAAATGGTTTCCTTTAAACAAAGTCCAGAAAAATTGAAATCTGAACCACAGATAAGTGGTTTCAGTGGGGCTTAGTTTGGTTATGAAACTAGATGTCCTAGAAGTCTTACATGTCTTACATTTTATGAATACCAGGGTTAAATTTGTTTTTAAATACTGTGTTGTCATCATTCTGTCTAAGGTACAAAGATGGGATGATCGTGCTGATTGATGTGAGTAAGAAAGGCGAGGTGATGCACCGTCTCCGCGGACACGACGATGAGATCCACTCGCTGGCGTGGTCGCCGCTGGCCAGTGAGGACGCCCTCTACAGCAGACCTGAGGACAGTGAAGGTAGCCGTCATTAAAAAATACCAATCCTACATTGGTTTGGTACACGATTGTGTTGCAAGCAACATTTTTCAATGCAGTAGCAGCTATTTTTTTTATCAATGTGTGTTAATTCTGCACAAATAAGTGCATTTTGACAAAAAATGTGTATATGTATTTATTTTTCATCCTATAGCAATCAGTGGAGCGTCTGCAGGAGACGAGAAGGGCTGCTATCTTGCGTCTGGCAGCAAAGACCAGACGATGAGGATCTGGAGCTCAGCGAAGGGAAAAAGTAAGACCTTCATGTGACGTTTGAGCTGCAAATAGCCAGGATTTTGTGCTCATTCATTATTTCCTCCTGACGACTATCATATCAAAGTGAAAAAGCCTTTATGAGGTATCTGTATGTCATTAAAGTAAAGTATTAAATTGTTCATTTACAATAAAAAAGTGAAATTGTTCACTCAGTGTTCAGGAAATTGAATGTATTTTAGGCTAACATTTGAATTTCATTGCACAACAAAAGTGAAATGTAGGTTTACTTCCTGCCCCCTCCCCCTGCAGGTGTGATGACTCTGAAGCTGCCGTATCTGAAGAAAAGAGGCTCTGCAGTCGACCCCGGGGTCAAAGAGAGACTCTGGCTCCACGTCCACTGGCCGAAGGGACGACCAACGCAGCTCGTGTCCAGCTGCTTCGGGTACAGACACACGTCTTCCATCAATCAGAACATCAGAGAGGACGCCTGATGAAACATGACAATAGCAGAGCTCAGTAGTCCGTCTGTCGTGTCTTCAGCAGTGTTGGATTTGACACATAACATGACACATAATATAACTTTTTTGCCTTAGAAAGTCCCTCACAGTGCAGTAAAAAGGGACCATGCAAGAGACAAAAAACATCCATCCTGTACAAAGACACTATTTATCTTCAATTACTTCAATTAGCTATAAACATGCTTGACTTATATGTATGTGCGTCTGTGTGCGTGTGTCCCCAGTGGTGAGTTGGTGATGTGGGACTTGACCAGGACGGGGAAGCAGAGGTGGACTCTGTTCGGGACATCTTCAGAGGGTCAGAACCACAACAGGATCGTCTTCAACATGAGTTCAGTCCACCTGCAGGACGACAGAGAGCTGCTCATCAGCACCTCCATGGACAGAGAGGTGGGTCGCCTTCTTTGGTCTTACACTCAGCGAAAAAGTTTACTTGTTGCAATGAATGCTTTCTTCTAGCTGCCTTATTGGAGGAGTGGCGGTGTATTTTTATTTTTTCCAGATTAAATGCTGGGACCTGGACTCTCTGGACTGCTGCTGGACTCTGCCCACCCTGGGCGGTTTCGTCTACGCCCTGACCTTCTCCCCTGTGGGCGCAGGGTGTCTGGCGCTGGGCGTCGGTGACAACATGATCCGGGTGTGGAACACGCTGACCACCCAGAACCAGTACGACACCAGGTCCTTCTGGCAGGGCATCAAGTCCAAAGTCACGGCGGTAAGATGTTTGGATTGAAATCTCTGTCTGAGTTTATCATCGTAAAGGATGAACTTCTATTTATGTCTAAACTTCTGCTTTTTAATAAAATCCTCCCCTGAGCTGCCGATAAGACCACACACACTCCTATCAGACCGCTCACAGCCATAAAACTCAAAAGTAACATGTTTAAACTTGCTATGAATCAGACTGTAATTTATCAGTTTAAGCATCCTTTAATTTTTCACTGGAATCTTCTCACCTCCATCACGTCTGAGGTTGACGACAATCAGGCATCTAATGACGAGCTAATATCAACCCGACACATCTGTTTTTCAGAACATCTGTGAGGAAGTTTGTGGAGAGGATTATTATGATTAGGTTAGACTTGAAATTGTTTGTTTTTGAATGAAGTGTCCTCCGTTATCAACAGCCATACAAACTCTTAACATGACACAAAGACAAGATTAAGTGCCTGAAGAAACTTTTTCTATCACTGCAGCTGGCGTGGCACCCGAAAAAAGAAGGATCCTTGTCTTTTGGAACGGACGATGGTAAAGTTGGGATCTACGAAGTCTTCTCAAACAGGTAAGATTTATTATTTTAAGTTTTTTTTATGGTTTGGATCTCCCTAAGTAATGCAAGTTTCCAACACTTTATCACACCAGTCCACCTTCACTGTATTTTCATACCTTAAATGTTTTAACCCACTGCAGCTTTTAGTTTTTTTTCAGTGTACAGAGCCGCTCTGCAAATTACATGTCCTGTGCTCGATTTTAAAGGGTAACTTCAGTACTTTTCAACCTATTTTCCCACGTTTTTGTGTCTAAGTGACTAATGGGGACAACAATTTCTGAAACTGTTCCAGTATTGAGGGATGACGCTGTAACCGGCAGCCGTGAAAACAAGCTGCGAGAGAGCGTCAATGCAACATTGAGTTCACTAAAAGTGCTTGTTCTTGCCACTGACAGGCTCAGATTGTTATTCTAAGTGTCTGACAACATTATGGAAATAAAAGGACCCTACAGAGAAATGAAACTTTTTTTTACCTTTCTCTAGATCCGGTCTGTTTGTTATTGTGTCCATGTCCAGATCAAGGAGAAGTCTCATTATGAAATCTGAATATCTATAGTCTAAATCATCTAAATATTCAGCCATGACATTGAAAATCTTTTAGATAACACTAAACTACGCTTTCTGTACTCCAGCACAACAAACTCTGACCGTTTCCACCATGGATGTATCCCACTATTCCACCGTTGTCTTCCGGCAACACGTCGCCTCACCAGATTTCAGAGCGAGACTCTTTCCATCCTAATGTCAGACACTTGTAATAACAATCGGAGCCTGTCATGGCAAAAAACAGCACTTTTAGTAGACGTAAATGACGGTAACAGCTTGCCCCAACAGCATCATATTGCAGCCTGTGAGTGTCTGCTGTCTACAGCGCTCTCCTTCAATACTGGACCAATTTCACAAATTGTTGTCCATGTTGAAAAATACTGAAGTTACCCTTTTTAAGAAAGAAAAAAGAACTGTTCCCAAAATATTTTTAACTGATTCACAGTCGTCCCCATTCCACTGATTAATGGTAAGTGGCGGTAATACGCAAAGAAGCATTGCAATGTGCCGACAGAAGCAGTGAAGAAGACTGCTAGCATGCAAACATGGATGCATTGTTTAATATATTCAAAAATCAGCTTTGTGTGTTTTGTGAGGAAGGAATCAAGGATGCACGTAATGCATTTTTAATAGGAGAAATTGAACATAAACATAACTTTTGTTTGTTTACAATGAAACTCCACAGGACACCTTTTTAAAGATGACTATGTGCATGGTTTTTAACTGCAAAAAAAGGATGACTGTTGAGAATTTGGACTTTGAGTTTGGAGACTTTTCTGAAAGTCATGAAGTTAAACCCTTGCTTGTTTTTTTCCGCTGGGGGCCTCGTAGATTTTTCTCATAATCCCCCGAGTCCCCTGAGTCCCATTGTCCTGCAGCTATCTATGTCATGTATTCCTGACTGGGCATTTGTTCTGCTTCGTCTCCTCCTAGGCCTCCTCAGATATCGAGCTCCTATCACAGAAAGACCGTGTACACATTGGCCTGGGGACCCCCGGTCCCCCCAGTGTCGTTCGGTAAGTTCCTAATGAACTCTTAGCAACTGCTGCTGTTTTCTCTCCGAACGCTCTGACCCAGCAAGAAAACGCTGGCGGGTGGGACGCCGGAAACCAGTGAGTCAGCGAAAAAAAGCCCAAACATCTCTGCACGCCCTTTTTGTAATCGACTCTGTAATTGAATGAGCTGAGAAAACATTTACTGCTCACCCCCCCCCACACTTCAGCCACTCACTGGGAAATCTAGGATGTGGGAAGTTAATTTTACCAGCTGTCGGCAGATGACATTTTGATTAGAGTATCAAGTCGCTCGGCTTCCGAGCCATAAACATGATTGTTGCCGTGCCAACAATCTGCTGATGGCTCCTAAACGAACAAAAGGAGCCACTTATTTGTTTACTCGCAGCCTTGAGACGCCGGCTCGGCTCACTTCATGTTTCTGGTGGAGTTCTGTGACGGTTCAGATCGTCAGGACGACTTACAAAAGGTGTGCAGAGGAAATTAGGTCCAGCGTCTTTCTCCGTCTCCGGGTATCTCAACTGTACTTTTTGTTCTTTACATTCTAATACTCGGCACAATGAGTGCTTCTTGTAATATGGTTTTCTGCCGGGTGCCCAGTTTTCAACTTGTACAGGAACCAGGCTGAGACACATTGAAGGGTTCACAGGTGTTAAAAGGTTCATATCAGTATTTCTCAAGTTAAAGTTGCCAGTACAACGTGGTTGAATTTAAAGGAAACTGGGTTAAAGCTTGAGGTTAAAAAGGTTGCAATCACGTTTTCATGCCAGAAATCCAATACATACAACGTAGTCTGTGCTTTTGCCGAAATATATATCCTTTAGGTACTTACAGCCTTTTAAAAAAGTATTTAGGCCATAGTGGGACGCCAAAACTCTCCACTGAAATGACAAGTGTAATGAAACTGTTATTGAGTTAGCAGTAGTCTCGTGATATCAGACAATTGGAGTTCTCTGCCTACTGAAGCGTTTAGAGACCGAGTTTGATCTACACACCTGTTTAAAGGCACAATTAGTAGGATTTTCCTAAAAATTAGACTCCTACAAAAATTATCCCTCTCAATCAGTGATTGACAGTGAACACAGTGACAGTGATTGACAGTGAACACATCACCCTGAAACCATCTATAGTTCTGTTTGTTTTGTGTGTGCGATGTTCAGGTTCGGCAGCAGGAAAGCCGTCCCACAGCCTGTACAGCTGCGCCGGCGAAGGCGTCATCCTGCAGCACGATCCGTCTAAGCTGAGCGGCGAGGCGTCGGACATCGACAAGCTGATCAGAGACACCAACAGCATCAAGGTAAGAGGGATGTTGATGTGATGATGAGGTCGTCGTTCTCTCGGCCTTTAAACCTGTTGTCATGGGGTTAAGTTCATGCTTTTTCCAAGATGGTTTTAGTGCCGTGATCTACTCATTGAACCATGCGGCATATTATTAAATGCTCTCATCCAGCAATGTCGTACAACGGCAAAGTCAGTAAAGATGTGTTCCCTGCATGTATTCAGGGGGCCAGTCGCTAAATGATCGTTCCAGGTTTGTTCAAAATCCTGTAGCAGTTAAGTTCTTTTGAGATTTATACCAGTGGTTCTGCACGGCATTAGAAAGCAACAACTGGATGGTATGTGCACGCAATCTGTTTTCAAATGGGTATACGTATTTTTTTCTTTGGATGTTTTAATGTCATACACTCAAATTTCATCAGATTTTAAGGATAAAGAAGATGGCAGCAGTTACGTCCTCTGACACCCACCGCTGACCTATTGTAACCCAAAAGCAAAGAGAGCTTATTTATACTGCTAAACACTACGATGAGCAGTAAAACAATCTAAATTCGGAGAGATAAATCGGTGTCAGTGATCCCGCTATCATGATTGAGTACCTTTTACCTTCATCTTCTCTCAGTGCCCTCTTACATCCTGTTGGCCACAGTAAAACCTGACAAGCACACCTCCAGGTGGAGAGCAAACTCCTGAAACAAAAGGAAAATTCACACGAGAAGTTCACAGACTTTAATGAAGCAGATATCGTGGCCGGTGCTCTGCTGGCTGTTTGTTTCATGTTTTTCTGCTGAATGTAAATGGAGGTAATTTGAATAGGTTTATGAAGGTGAGCTCTGCTTCTCCAACAGCACAAGCTGTCTCCACACACCGACCTCAACTGGAAGCCAGATGGGAAAGTGGTTGCCATCGGCAACGAGGACGGGTGAGTGACCGGCCGGGCCTTGACCCGTCTCGTAACACAGACCATCAGCCTGTGGAGTCCTTCGAGGGACCAACTGTCTACTGACAGTGTGGAGTCTTTAAGCTACAGAACAGTGGATTTGTTTCTGTTGGAACTGTTGCACTCGGCTGACTCGGTCTGAGGTTATGATTCGATGTCACATCATGATTTAGTAGTAACAATCCCATTGATCTGTGGTGTTAGAACTTTAGCTCTGTTTGGGATTGTTTGTAGGTGTTAAGTAAGTTCAACAAGCTGTAGGGTAGAATACAGAAAGATTTCTGTAAGCATGAAACCAACAAACTTTGGAAAGCGTTATGATTTCAAGATTTTTTACTGCCTCCGCAGTTTACATGTTTTCCTGAGTCTGACTACGAAAATATAAATACTTAAATGTGCAGTGTGTAGTAGGGCTGTCCTCGAGCAAAGACATTCTTAGTCGAGTAACATTCATTTGATTTTGTTGACTAATTGTTAGTTCATTTAATCAACAGATCTGTAAAACTGAGTTTCTCCACAAAGAATCACAGCATAAAAAACAACTAATGGACTAAAGACCTCTTAGTCGACTCAGACCAAACACAACGCTAAATTTGTATTAGGGAGGAGAAAACTGATCAAGTTCTTCTAATATATATCAAGCTTCTCAAGCTGTTGCCTATTCTTAAATGTGTTTATGCTGCTGTACTTTATTAACAAATGTCAGTTTCCTGAAATGGTAGATATCATAAACCATCTTTATCTTGTCATGCCTACCTAGTTTTCACATCTTTGTCCTGGAAATAACGCTACTTTTGATTCCTGATGAAGTTCTTGTGTTCTCTTTCTTTCATCCGTCTGACCACATGCTCTCTGCTGCAGGTGTATTGATGTGTACGAGGCTCCCAGTCTGAAGCTGCTGTGCAGCATCCAGCAGCACCACAAGATCATCAACACGTTACGCTGGCATCACGACCACGGATCCCCGCCAGAGCTGCACTGCCTCCTGGCCTCGGGTTCCAGCAACGCCACCGTCTACGTGCACGACCTCCGCTCCGTCATAGGTGGGAGGAGACCTCAGACATGTTGTATTTTATTATTTGTGAGAGCTTGCATTTTTCTCTGAACACACATCTTAGATTGTAACATTTTAAGAGCTCAGTAGGTATTGACATTGGTGTTTTAACCTTTGCACAGAGAATCCTCCAGAAAGCCCCGTGGTGTTGACGGAACCGTATCGCAGGCTGTGTGGTCATACATCTAAAATCACCGGCATGGCCTGGAGTCCACACCACGAAGCCCGACTGGTCACCGTCTCTTATGATGGCACGGCCCAGGTCAGTACCAGGCCAGCATCATGGGTAACCATGACAATGCATCAGAGTCTGAATCAACCGCACAGCGAACAGCATCTTGAATCTGTATGCCACATGCTCCTTTTCGAGTGGTTGGGTTTACTGTTCTCTAATAAGTGAACTTTTTGTTAGCTAATGCATGAAACAATTTTTTATCAATATATAGCTCATATATTTTGATTCCTTGTTTTCTCTGTGATCTTTCTTCCTTTCTAATTTTTGACGTTATTGGGTGTTTTTGTTCCGTTCAGGTGTGGGACGTGTTGCAGGAGGCAGCTGTCTCCAACTACCGGGGTCACGTTGGTTATCTGCTGTGCGTGGACTGGTCGCCCGTCGATCCGGATGTGATCTGGACCGGAGGGAAGGACTTCACCCTGCAGGAGTGGAGAGTCTCCAAACAAGAGTTTACAAACCCACCTAAAGGTGAACACCTGTCTTGAAACACCCAGAACTTCATCCTCGAAACACTCTCAAGAATGGCTTAAAGAAAAGTTGTCTTTCTGCCTTTTGGTGTAACCAGCAGACTGTAACGTTCACATGCTTTTCCTCTCAGGTAAAAAGATGGTGGACCTGAAGGAGAAGATGAAAGCCAATAACAAGCAGAAGAGGAAGAACAAGAAGGCGTCGTGGCCCGGAGGAGCCGCACCGCCCGAGATGAACGGAGGGGCAGTTACAGGAGGAGAGAAGGTGGCGGTGACGGGACAGGAGCTGTCTGGTGAAGATGAGGAAGATGTCAGCTCAACGAGCAGTCCCGTACCTCCACCAGGTAAGGGAGTAGTTGTTACAGACTTTAAAAACAATAAGATTGATGAGACCTTTTTAAGTGAATAGCCAGCTTAATTCTGATATTTTGTTTCAGCCACTTTTGAGACACAAAGAAAATCTTTCACTGCCGTAAAAAGCAAAGACAAACCAGGTACGTACTTTAGTTCTATAAACACAACTTCAGCTGTATGTTCTTTTGAAATTGTGTGTATACACAGTTACAGTATGTATGTAACTGTATGGGTGTGTGTCTCCAGACTTAAACTTGTTGAAGAAGAAGAAGCCTCGCTCCATGCTGCCCCTCAGTACCTCCATGGACCATCGGCCCAAAGACGATCTGCTGCAAGACTGCATCACTCTGGCCTCCGTCAAACACAGCAGTGGTAAGGCTCAGTCTGCTATGGAGACGTTTATTGGTTCGCTCAGTGATTATTATACAGAGAAAGACAGTTTAGAGGTTTACTGGACTGTGTGTGTGTGTGTGTGTTTGTGTGTGGTTTCCAGCTCCCCCTGCAGGGTGTGTGCCAGGCCAGGGAGAACACCTCCATCTGGGCCTCTTCTCTGACAGACCGGCTCTGTACCGCATGTTTGAGGCAGAAGGTATGTAGTCTTTTCCCAGCCTGGTGTCGTATGTCTCTCTGATGAACACAAATCAGTCAGTGAAGTCATTGGCTCTGCTGTCTGTTGTTCTTCAGAGGAGGGTCATGTGGAGGCGGCTCACTTCGAATCCGTGGTGTACCTGCGGCTGTGGAGCGGAGACCTGGAGGGGGCGCTGCAGCTCGCCACAGAGAAAGGAGAGCTGAACGACCACCTGCTCTCCATCGCTCCCATGGGTAAAGATTGGTTTAATATTGACCTTCAGCTAACACTCACACTTGACACTTTATCTGATGTATAGAAAGACTTTTTCTCAAATAAAAAAAACAAGGCACACCACAGAGACTGCAAATTCCTCCGCCCCACTGATCCATCATTACATCCATTCTTAGTAGGTTGTAAATGACAAATCTCTACTTGACAAAAACATCAATGGTATGATAATGTGGTGCTGCATTAACGTTCAAAGCTGATGAAATACAACATTAGGAGGCTTTCAGATGTTGCGGCAATTCTTGTGTGTTTCCTCCTCCAGCCGGGTTCGAGGTGTGGAGCCGGACGGCGGAGGCCTTCGTCAAGCAGCTGTGTCTGCAGGAGCAGTACCTGAAGGCGGCGTCCCACCTGCTGTCAGTCAACAAGCTGTACGAGGCCGTCGACCTGCTTCGCTCTCACAAGCTCTACAGGTTCGCTTTCTTCATCCTTTTAGTCTTTAATGCTCAATTATTGATTATTTGCTTCTTTTTTTCATTCACTTTTGGTCAGTATTATGCAAAGTTTGTTTGCTTTGCACCATGTTGTGTTACAAAAAGGATTATAAAATGAAAGTAGTGTTTCCCTTTTAAATGAATAAGACAATTCTTTTAATTTTTAGATGTCATGCTGATCTTGGCATGTCTCTTGTTTTCAGTGTCTTCTCCAGGTGATGTTTGTTCGTTATGCTAACAGAGGAGATCTTTGTGTGTTCTTATGTGTCAGGGAGGCCATCGCTCTGGTCAAAGCCAGGCTGCCGGCGGACGAGCCCGTCCTGAAGGAGCTGTACACCTGCTGGGCCAGCGTTCTAGAGAAGGACGGACATTTCTCTGCAGCCGCTAAATGGTGAGAACTGGAAGGATTTATGGATTTGCTGCCACTTCTCGTCCTCTTCTCGTGTTTAAACTGGCATTTAATATTCATTTATAAACACATTATTTCAACTTGTCCTTTCCTGTTTTGTTTTTCCTCGTCTTCCAGTTACCTGGCTGCTGGTGCCGGTTTCGACGCCGCTAAGGTCGTCGCCAGGAAGAATGACGTCTCCTCGCTGAGGACGGCGGCCAGTCTGGCGAGAATCTCCGGAGAGGTCGCTCTGGCTCAGTCGCTGGCGCTGCGGTGTGCTAAAGACCTGGCTGCTGCTCAGGACTGGATCGGAGCCCAGGAGGTCCTGAGCTCACAGGAGAGCCTGCTGGTCAGTGGCAAAAACATCTTGAACACAGAAAAATATTCCTGCAGCATAACATTTTTTTTTAAATTAAGTGAAAGTGAAATCATGAATCATCGACATGAAGAAGTGTTTCAACTCTCTGCAGGTGCACCGGCTGCATCTCTGCGTCACTGAGCTGATGGCTGTGATGCTGGCAGACTCTCAAGCTGAGTCTCAGCCCTGCGTCTCCAGTCACCCGTGGGCGTCGCCAGGTGAGCGTCACATCAGCATCCAGGACCAAGTGAGAGACGTGTGGGAGAAGCAGTTTGGCGTTTCACAAAAGTCAGCAGGACACCGCAGCGCCGGAGCTCTTCTGCAGGAGTTGAAGTCTGTGGAGAGTCCAACACCCACCGCCAACGTTCCTCTCAGACAGGTGCAGAGTCCTCAAACCGATTACTTGATTTCATACAGTATGTTTTCAGATGTGCGCTGATTTAAAAAAAGGGCTTATTTTTATATTTACAAGTGTCTTACATGTTAAAGCAGAGATGAAGAACGTCAGATAAATTGACGATGACACTTTTCTTTCATCTGACTGTCCTGTCGTCTTTCTGTCTTTTGTCGGTGCTCGTGTCTCACTCCTCCTCAGGCTCAGCTGTATTCATCTCTCCATCTGACCCGTGCTGTGTTGAGCTGGTTATTGGACGATGACGGACAGCTGATAAAGGAGTTGTGGCAGGCGGTGGCCTGGCTCAGAGATGCCGGACACGTTTGTGTCTCCGCGGAGCTCTGCATGCTGCTGTTCCCTGACGGTACGTCTGTCTGTCTAATCAAACAATCAGATTCTAATTTGGTGCAACACAAGGTTTTTTCAACAGAGACAGATATTGGCTTTACATGTCATTTAAGTATAAAACATTCAAGTGTAAATTAAACTATGTATTTAAAGTCCTCAACCATCAAGTATCAAGCTCAAATATCAATATCAAAAAATCTGTTTTGGTTATATTGGCGACACCCGACACTATTTTATAATATTAAATATAAAAGACTTATTAAACCATATTAAAGACTAAACAATTATTGGATCATAATAATCATTAGTTGCACCCATAATGCATTTCTTTGATCAATCTGTAACTAGAGCTGTCACACCACCATCTACATGTTTTCCCTTTCTCTCTCTTTCATCAGGTGACGTCAGTGTTTGTTCCAGGAAACACCCCAAAATACTTCATCACACAGAAGAGGAACCGAAAGCTGCTGCCAGCAGTCTACAGGCTTTTGTCCATTACCACCATCTGTACGAACAATGGTGGAGCAACTCCATCCAGATCCAGAGCAGATGTTCCCTCTCAGCTGCTGACTCCAGTCCTGGAGACGAGGTGAAGGATAAAGTGGTGAACGGAGGTGTATCGGAGTCAGGGGAGAGTGTCTGCCCGGCGATCCAGAGTTGTGATAAACTGGACTTTGATGCGTCCGTGCTTCTGTCTGAGCGTCACGCTGCCTGTCAGGCCACTCAGAGGTCAATGAGAGAGATCCAGGAGCGGCTGACAGCCATGGTGATGAAGCACAGCAGAGTCCAGGGAGGGCAGCTCGACTCTGGGGAGAAAGAAGCAGACGCGCCCACGCAGATCTCCACTGCCAGAGAGTCACCAGACAGCCAGGGGGCCGCTGATGCTGGGCAACGGTGAGTGATCCGTTATTGCTTATTGATGATTGATGATTGACTCATTTGTTGTTCTTTCCAAATTTGTGATGTTTGAGTTTGAAATTATAAATATACCATTCAGAACACTGACAGATTTCATTCCAAAGACACATGCAGTTGGCTAGATATCAGGAAAAACTTTGACACACTAATGAGTTTCTCTTCAAATCTATAAGTGTAGATACCACACAGTTAAACATGCCAGAGATTACAGGCATTGTGTGAGATTGACTTATAGTACTTTACTGGGTTATTTGTATTTTATACTAGTGTCGAAAAAAGTGAAAGTATAGTATGTTGAAAAATTTAATTAAAAAGTCATAGTATCGTATTTCATAAAATTTCATTTAAAAAAAAGTCATAGTAGTATGTTGACAATTTTTATGAAAAAAAGTCAGTGTAGTAAGTTCAAAATGTGTATTAAAAAAAGTCATCGTACAGTATGTCGACAATTTTCATGAAAGAAAGTCATAGTATCTGTCGATAATTTCATGAAAAATGTCACAGTACAGCATATCAAAAAATTCAAGTTTCAAGTTTATTTATTTATCATATGAAGAACAATTACAACAAAGCAGTCATTACAATTACAATAAATATGAATACAAAAAGATAAGTCACACTAGCAAAATGAGACATCTAAGACAAATAGTGTAAATTAAAACATAGGGCTTAAATAAATATAAAATGAGTAATGTAAATTCGTGGTAGACGGTATTTCAAATGGATAAACTCCATATAAACAGGGACGAGGTATGTAGTATCTATATATACAGTATATATCTACAGATATATATAGATACAGTATAGGTAAACAGTAGTAAAGTATATAGAGCTATGGTGACAGTGTAGCGGTAAGTTGTCAAGTGATGAGCTCAAGAGGTAAACAGCCTCATGCCCTGCGGGATGAAGCTGTCCGAGCCTAGCAGTGCAGGACCAGATGCTGTGGTACGGTTCGGCAGATGGCAGCAGGCAGAACAGTTTTTGGCTGGGGTGATTGGAATCCCTAAAACATAATGAAAAAAGTCGTAGTTTAGTATGTCCAAAAATTTCAAGAAAAATGTCATAGTATGTTGAAAAAATTCATGAAAAAAGTCATAGTATACGATGACGTTTTTTATATAGTTTGTCGAAAAAGTCATAGTATGTCGAAAAAAAATAAAATAAATCATAGTATGTCGAAAAAGTCACAAAAATGTCAATCACAGTATATTATGTCCCAAAAAGTCATTGTATGGTATGCCGAAAAAAGTTATAGTAGAGTAATACAAAAAATTTCAGCAAGTCATAGTATAATTTGTTGAAAACAAGTCATAGTATAGTATGTCGGAAAAAAAAGTGACGGTAAAGTATGTAGGAAAAAAAAGTCATAGAATAGTATATTGAAAATAAGTCATATTATATAAAAAACGTCATAGTATAGTATGTCAAAAAAGTCACAAAAGTGTCATAGTATAGTATGTTAAAATTTCGTAAAAAATGTATTCTCGAAAATCAGAAAAAAGTCATACAGTATGTCTAATTTTTTTTTAGAAAAGTCATATTATAGTATGTTGAAAAAAGTTACAAAAGTCATGGTATAGTATGTCGAAAAAGGAGTCATAAATAAGTTATAGTATATCGAAAAAAGTCCCAAAAGTCATAGTACAGTATGTCAAAAAAAAGTCATAGTATAATTTGTTGAAAAAATCAGAAAAAAGTCATAGTATAGTGTGATGAAAAAGGTCATAAAAGTCATAGTTTTGTATGTCGAGAAAAAAGTCATTGTATATAAAAAAGGTCATAGTATAGTATGTCAAAAAAGTCACAAAAAGAGAAAGTTGAATAATGTTTTCACAGGAATTAGAAAGGGAATTGTTTTAATTCCTAACACTCGCTCTAAGCAGCTTATAACATAATTAAGACTACTAAAGCCAAGATTTTTTTTTAATCAAAGCGAATGTTCAATTAAAAATGCAATAATTTATTTCTGAATTATTTGAATTGTTAAGATGACAATAACAAAGTAAAAGGATAACATTTAGAATTGAAATTAATTTCCAGGACTGTTCCGGGGCGGTGGAGCCTTACTGTCAATTATAGTTCTTGGAAAGAAAATCAGAATCGGCAGGTCAGACTTTAAAAAAAAAAAATGGAAATGGCCAAGAAAATGACTACTGGTGCATCTCTGTAACAGTCAAAGTTTCCTAGAGTTGTCTTGGAACAGTTTCATGACTCACCATTTAAGCCGCTGCATTTTTTTCTTCCTCAGGCCTGAGGACCAGGAGACTCTACTCTCTTTGTCTGCCACGATGTCGGAACACCAGAAACAGCTGGCTGACCTGTCGGACACAATCAAGGTACAACTCACTACACAACACATACTGTAGGACATTAGAAAAGGAAAGAGGGGCAGCTTACATTTTCTAGGAAAGTTTAAATTTGTACTTGCAATAAACTCCTTAAGGATTTAAGTTTCTGGCAGATGTGGTAAAGCTTTGTCAAAGAAGTGCTCGCCTCATGCTGCCAAAATCAATCTGGATCCAGATTTCACCTTATCATTACTGCTAATGAACATCTTAATCTGTGTTCCCTCTCAGATGTATGCTCACCCAGACGTCGTTGAATGCTGCCTGGTCCTCCTGCACCTCAGCAAGTCTTCGCCGTCTGTCTCCGAGTCGCTCCAACAAGAGGCCAAAGATCTGCTCCGCAAATACGGAACGAATCCCTCCGTCCTCAAAGCCTCCCAGCAATTCCTCACCTGAATATTTCGTCAGTAGACTGAAAAGAAGCACTTCCACTGTACATCTATTTGTTGAATAAAAAAACTGTTAATTACAAAATGCTGTTCAAACATCCTAATTCCCATTTGAGTCTACATCCAGAAAAGCCTGAAGGACGCTCATATTGATTGCAGTCAGGGCTGCGTGTCCTGGAGCTGGAAGAGATTGTAAGTTGACAGAAAAAGTAACAAACTGTGTTAAACTGCCCAAACTATTTATAGATTAATCAATTATCAAGCAAAAATACCAAATATTCTCTGCTTCTCACATGTGAAGAACTGTTCAGGTGAATTTTACCTTTAAAAAGGTACAGTAAGTAGGACTTGGCAGCATCTAGTGGTGTGGTTGCAGATTGCAACCAACTGAGTACCCCTCCGCTCACTCCTCCCTTTCCAAAACTACGGTAACATGAGCCTCCGAGTGCAAAACCGTGGTAACATCCTCACCATAACACTACTTTAGGAGCAACGGAAGTCAGACGGCGGCTGGCGGTACCACGGTTTTGCACTATGCGGCTCACGTTACCGCAGTCCCGTGTCGGAGAACTACGGTGGCCTTCAGTTAACGTAAGAAACGCAAAAGGCTCTCGCTAGAGACGGTGTTTTGTGCTACTGTAGAAACGTGGCTGACTCCGTGAAGAGGACCGACTCTCTATGTAGATATGAAGGGCTCATTCTAAGCTAACAAAAACACAATTCTTAGTTTCAGGATTATACACTAATGAACACATAGCATAGCTGCTAATAGATCCCCGAAATGTTACACACTGGTCCTTTAAGTCTAATCTACTGTGTCATTCTAGAGGGGAGTTTCTAATGACCTCAAATGAACCCTTTTCAAACATAACTTTAAACAAAAAAGAGCGTTTGCATTTAAAATACAAAACAATTTAATATACAACTGTTTAAAACAATGTAGAATGTAAAAACAACAGTAACCACAACATCTGTAAACCTGACTGTGAACAGTTTGGTTTGGTGGGTGAATGTACAGAACGACAGTAGTTTGCCCATTGAAACATGCATAACCAAGCACAGTTATACACTTTTACGCCCGCTGTTAAAAGTTTCTGAAAGTGGAAAAGAGCTAGAACATTTTTATTTTCATCAAAATTATACATTTTAATTTACAGGCCCTTCCAACATTAACTTAAAAAAATGAAATCCCTGCAACAAGAGACGAGTCCTGCTGATGAGAAGGATAGTCTGAACTGAAGAATCGGACTGGTTTTGGCAAAGTTTGGTCTGAAATCACAGTATGATACAGGAGCTGGTCCCATGCTGTTAAAGAAGGGTGTTACTATAATACTGTAAAATAAAAAAAAATGGAAAAAAGTGTTCTGAATATATGGCCATATACTCAGTAAAAGCGATTAAAAAGAAACGACTGAGCCAGTGAAGGATCCGATGTCACTGTGAGTCCATTTTACAGTCACTCAGGAGAAAAATTTAAAGAAATATTTCATTTAGTCTCGTTCAGGGATCGAGAGTGTTGAGGGAGATCAGAGGGGAAATCTGCTGGTTGGGTTTTAAAACAAGTGTGTATTCCACTTGAAGATTTTGAGCGTTCAGTCAGTGCTTGTTGTTCGTCTCCTCCTGGCCCGAGCTGGAGATGCCGTTCTGGGGTTGGGTGGAGCCCGAGCCCAGGCCGTACAATCTCCCACAATACTTTGCATCATCAATGTTGTCTTCGAAGAAAAGCTGAACAAAACAAAAAACAGATTTCAATTAGATGAAACCTGCTGTATTACTAAAAAAAACACCAAGTTATGGCGGGTTCACATAGGCCGCGAAAGCGCCGCAATTTTCGGGGAAACGCTGCGTGTTTCCTTTCAGCGCCCGTGTACAATCAATTGGGCTGTTCACATAGCATGCACCGCACCACGGAGCTCTGTGGTTCCTGGTCTATATTCTCTGCATGCCGCGAGCGAATCTAGCAAGAAAACACTGATAATCTCCTATAAATGATAGATTATGTGATATAAATGATCTCGTTCTGATAAGATGTTTAAAATACGCATCCCACGAGAGCAGAAGAGCTCTATAGTAAACAGCAGAGGAGCAGAATCGCTTGTTGACGGGTGCGTAGAAATGCACTTCTGATGTGAACAGCCAGGCTTCTGCTTGCGCGACGATTGACACAGTGCGGTGCTTAGTGGCGCTTCCATTCTCTCTCTGTGAACCCGCTGTTAAGAGTGTGACATTTAAAGCCTTGGTTATACTTTCTGCAAGGACGGTCGCACGGACATGAGCTGATGTATGATTGTGACGAGGAAACTTTAGGATCTTTGGACACTTGCGACCCTCACAGATGCATCAAGCATAAAACACGCTTAACAGTAACTAACAGGGTAAAAACACAAAGCGGCGAGCTGAGCACAGCAGCTTGCAGTGAATCTCTAGTGAGGAGCACAACAGGCGAGCCTGGTAATGCGCAGGGCAAAGTTCTAATAAAATGAATTAAACTGATCTGGAAGGGGTGGGAAAACATGGCACGCTAACTGATAACACCTGATATCCATATAGATTTTATTTATGAATACATACTTCCAGGGGGCATCCTTCAGTACAGTTTACAGTAAACAAAGTCCTCTGTAAGTGAGGGCAGTAAAGAATGTTCTGGTAACAAAAAGTTAAAAGAAAAATTGTCTGAAAATGGCTTCTTATCCAGCTGATCAGCTACAATAAAACATAAAAAAAGAAGATATTTGTGTGACTGTACCTCTTTCATCCTGAAGAAAGCCATGCCGGTGAGAAGTGAGTCTGATCCAGCCTGATGCTGCCGCCCGATCCTCTTCAGCTCCAGCTGGTCTGCTACTTCCTGAAGTCCTCCCTGCACAAACACACATAAGTCAGATGGCTCAAGACTTGTTTTGACATGATTTAGTCTCCTATGTACAAGTGGAGGACAAAAACAAAATGAAACCCCATCACCAACTACGATCTCAAACTGTTGGGCTGAATCAACACCTCTGCTGCAACGATTTATGGATTAGTTGTAAACTATGAAATTAATCGACAACTATTTTGATAATCGTTTAACCGGTTGGAGTGATTAAAAAAAAAAAAGTCAACATTCTCTGATTCCAGCTTTTTAAATGTGAATATGTTCTGGTTTCTTTACTCTTCTATGACAGCAAACTGGATATCATTTAGTTGTGGACAAAATAAGACGTCATCTTGGGTTTTGGGAAACACTGATCAACATGTTTCACAATTTTCAGACATCTTATAGACCAAACAACTAATCTAATCAAGAAAATAATCAAGACATTAATCGAAAATAATTAGCGTTTGGCGATATGACGGTATACAGTATACTGTGATTTGGGCAGACATGGAGTAGGAGATCAAGTAGAGCAGGAGGAGGCATCCCAACCAACCCAAGATGAGGAAGAACTCTGGTTACATTATTACCAGACATTTACACACTAGTTGATTTTGTTTTGTCAGCTTTTTGAAATGAACAAATCCTGTAGGAAAAGTCAAGTTGTTTTTCTTTTGGAATAGAAATTTGTGTTATTTTGATATTGCTCTGACTGAAGTCAGGCTGGTATTTATTTGCACCTGTTAACCTTAAAACCTGCAACACTTGGAATTATTGTTCTCAGGAACCTTATAGCTTCCATTTTGAAAGAATTTTAGTTTTACTGTTTTGAGTCCCTGTTTTTAACTCAAGTGTCTCATGTGAGGAAGTTGCTTTTTTTTTGCATGGAAGTTCCAGATAAAAGAAAATAATCAAATGTGATGAAGTGTTGTATGGTTATTTTAAGCCATTTCTTAATTGAATTTACAGAACAATTACTGTATTGTGATATATACCGTGACAGAAGATTTTGGCTGTATTGCCCACCCCTAAAAATAACAATTAGTTGCAGCCGTAGTAGAAACCGTATCACTCTGTCCAACCCCTGTATATCTGTGTCCAGTCTAGAATACCTTTAGGTTCTTGCAGCTCTTCATCAAGTATTTGACGTCGTAGATTGCGGGGAAGAAGAGGTTGAGGATCAGAAAGAAGTCGTGTTCCTCCTCAGGGAGCCGTGCGTCTGTCAGGAGCTTCACCAGGTAGCCGAAGTCGTAGCCGCTGAGAAACACAGAACAGAGGGATTCGGGTCAGGATGGACTGGATTACACTGATGTTAGGGTCGGGCCGGTGTAAACATTTTCAAACCGGTTTGATATGAAGCCAAACACCAGACTGGTATACCAAATTGTACCATTAGGTGTCACACTTGACTTAGCAGCTGCTCCCGAGTAATGAGACTGAGAGAGCCTATGAATGAGAGTGTAGCGACTCCAGTCCACTTGGTTTTTCGGCTCGCCTCTTTCACTGACTTCAAATTCAAAATGCTGCCATATTGGCGCAGTTTTAGTTTTCTTTGAGACCAATTCTGCCACGTCTTGTCTTGTTACCCCCAAAAAGCACATCAACGTTCTAGTAAACAAACACAACGTGCACCGTGCAAATCTTAATATTATGCTACTCACATTGTCTTATTGCTTATTACGAATGCAATACAAGTTGGATTAAGAGCCATGATGCCGTCAGCACAGGTTGCTGATGTCGGCTACTTTGTAATTTGCCAGAACATGTCATAACAACAAATGTCAGTTCAACCGGTTTGCATAAAATCAAACCGGTGTAAGCTGGTACACCAGACCGGACTGGCAAAACCAGAAATCGATCCAACTCTAACTGATGTTACTGGGTTCAAAAAGCAACAAGCAGTCACAATGACTCAATGTTGAAGCCAATGTTAAAAGTACTTTCCCGCTAATTCATTAAAATAATATTGGAGATTAAAGAGGGTTATGTTTGGGGGTATGTTTCTCCACTGTCTTTGCCCATATATTTATTATTGGGGGCTCTAGGAACATATAGAGAAGACCTCCATGTTTTCAACAGCTTACAATTCAAACTAAGACAAATCAGGATTCTTTTTTAGTTCTAATGATAGAGATACATTTTTTAATAGAAATTAAGAGGATGTGAAAAACTTTTATACAAATTTGAAAGTAATTTCAAGCCTGACTAGATTTCTTGCTATAAACTGAAGATCACATACTTGTATAACATTCAAGAAACAGTAGTATTAACAGTCTGAACTGGGACCGACAATGCAAAAGCTGAATCAAAGCATACAACTGACCTATGGAAGGAGAGCCACTTGACGTTTTCACACAGCACCAGACCAGACGTCATGAGGAGCTCAGCGAAGTAGAGTGTTTCGATTCCCTCTTCTTCATGTTTTTTAAACTGGAGGCCGGAGTTCTGGAGCAGGTCTATGGAGTCCTGTGAGTACATGTCTTCTCTGTGAGGAGCAAAAAAAAAAAGACAGACATTCAGGGAGTGCTATCATTAAGCTCAACCACAAGTAAGGATATATATCAGATTAGAAAGTGCTAGAGGACGGTGTGCCTACGTGAGGTTGAACTTGAAGTTGAACTGCCACGTCGTCGTGCCAGGAGGATAGTCTCCATCCTCGTTCATGAACGTGAGGCCGAGCTGGATGATCTTCAGGAGGTCGACGTTACACCTCAGCAGCTGGTACTGGTAGTCTACTGTGCTTCGAAACTCACCGATTGGCCGGACAACCACACCAGGGAATTCTGTGTCCTGATGAAAAAATAAAAGACATGAACAGAAAACTCGACAGATTAGCTGAAAAATACCTTGAGAGAAGCAAATTGGTTTTAAATCATTTTCATCCAGTTTGCAGAGATGAGGTCATGTTGCAATCAAGACAGGTATCAGGAAGCAAATAGAAAAATAGAGACAAATGAGCTGCTGATTGAAAACCAAAGTCCCTCAAATGTAGGTGTTTCCGCTTCAAAATGTATTTTGTATTTGGACTTTTACCTGTTACTGTTCAAAATAAACACAGATTACTTTCTGAATAATGAGCCCTACCAACAGGACAGCACAATGCATGCAGTTATACTATGACTTCTTTATGATATACAATATTATGACTTTCATGAGTGATATAGTTACTGCGGTTAGCCTTTATAGGGCAGTATTTACATCACCAACTCGTCAAAAAAAAAAAAAAAAAATGCCCATCTCTTACCATGGCAATAAAATTGTAGCTTTGAATAATTTGCCGGATCTTCCTCATCTCGTCCTCCACATTGCTCGCCCATACTTCACAGATTATCTGACTGGCTTCTGTAAGTGCAGCTGGCATGTTGGCAGGTCAGGAAGAGAGCTAAAACCCCAACAGTCCTGCAGCGCTTGTGATGGGGGCGGATGGGAGGCAGTGTGATGAAGAAGAAAGACAACTCTAGGAAGAGGATGAAAAGAAGGAGCTGGTGAATGCATTTAAATCTCACTGCAACCCTGGTATTAGGATAACATCAGATAAACAAGGAAGAAGATTAATGTTAGTAGTATCACTACTACGGTTACCATTGAGAATAATGCATACACTAATACACAGAGCACTCAAAAACAGTTGAATAAAAATCACAAAATAAACAAGGCGAACATATACAAAACAGAAAAAGTATGAGAAAAGAAAATCAACTGAGAAGTTACAATCATCCCCAAGTGATGGTCTTTCAAGTGTTTTTTTTAAGAGAAAAGATGCAACTTCACACTTAAATCCTTTTAAATGGATATCAAATGTTTTAATAGACTTATTAAACATGTTTAATTTAAAGCTTTATTGCTCAAAATGCTGAGAGCCATTATATATATTGAATGAAGCTTTCTTACTTTCATTAAGCCATGTTTTTTCTAAATTGTACAGCCGTAAAGGTTTTGAGATTTTGATGGGTTTTTAATGTGTGTGAAAGCTTCTTTTTAATAAGACTGGAGCCAGCACATGTATTGCCAGTTGCATTACTGCATTTTTACTGGTACACAACACTCAAGTTGCCAGTTTAGTACCTCCATTATATCCATTATATGAGTACACCACCTAGTTAAAAATAATGATGCAGCAGCCTGCCCTGCAATACAACCTACCTCAATGAAGGTTATAATGTACAGTTTTTGTTGAAACTGTTTTAGTTTTAACTGTTTTTAATATCTAGCAACTAACATTTAAGCACTAATGGATTTAAGCGGTGTTTTCCTTCTAGATTAACTGCAGGACAAAAACATTTGATGCAACTCCTTGATAATAGTAATGAAACATGATTTCCATTTAATTACTAAATTAATGCATTTATGTTACTATGAGATCAAGTTGAATTAACCTTATATTCAATACAACCTACCTTAATGAAGGTGTTGATTCAACTTTAAAAAGGCATTGTATAGAGTTAACTTATACTGAGAGGTGTTTTAATATCTAGTAATTTAATATCTAGTGTTTTAATATCTAGTATTTAATATACAGTATTTATTATCTAGTATTTTAATATCTAGTATTTAATATCTAGTATTTAATATTTAGTATTTAATATCTAGTATTTAATATCGAATATTTAACATCTAGTATTTAATATCTAGTATTTATCTAGTATTTAATATCTAGTATTTAATATATATAATATTTGATATCTAGTATTTAATATCTAGTATAATATTTAATATATAATATGTGATATCTAGTATTTAATATCTAGTATATTTAATATGTAGTATTTATCTCATATTTAATATATAGTATAATATTTAATATTTAGTATTTAATATCTAGTATAATTAATATGTAGTATTTATCTAGTATTTAATATGTAGTATTTATCTAGTATTTAATATATAGTATAATATTTAATATTTAGTATTTAATATCTAGTATTTAAAATCTAGTATTTATCTAGTATCTAATATCTAGTATTTAATATCTAGTATAATTGATATGTAGTATTTATCTAGTATTTAATATATAGTATAATATTTAATATTTAGTATTTAATATTTAGTATATTTAATATGTAGTATTTATTATATTTAATATATAGTATACTATTTAGTATTTAGTATTTAATATCTAGTCTAACATTTAATATCTAGTATAATATTTAATATCTCATATTTTCCTTCTTGATTAACTGCAAGACAAAAACATTTGATACTTGATTATAGTAATGAAAGATAATTTCCATTTAATAATTAAATTAATGCATTTATGTCACTATGAGATCAAGTTGAATTAACCTCATATAACTATATTAACTATAGCTAAGGTTAGTGGTTGTTTATAATAACTAACCCAACAGATATCTAACTAAATAACAGCAGATATAACAAGCTTACCTCTTAACTGAGAGTCTTTGTAAGGTGGTAATATAGTTTAACAACTCTGGAGGCTTTAATAACTGCAGAGTTTGATATAATATAGATGGTATCTATCTCTGTTGCATCGAGGAGACCACAGTAGATAGCAGAGTGGTTGTTAGCATGAGCAGCTAACGTTGCTAATCCTCGCGTTAACCGACAGAAAGCTAACAACACCGGAGCATTAAACACATTAAAACACCTCTACTTTAACACGTATTAATAATGTCACAGCGGCTACACACACACTAGACGTGTCTGCGTTTTATTACATAAAGTATTAAAGTATATAAAACAGGTTTTTACCTCAGAATCTGCTCGACAAGCTAGCTGCTAGCGACTCTGTTGTTCTTCTTCTTCGCTTTCTTTCCTGCTCCTACTTCTTCTTCTTCGTTGTGTATATATTGGCGGTCCACAACTGGGCGGTATTATGAGCACACCGCCACCTGCAGGATGGGGCGTGTAATGACAGGTAATACATTCTGCAGCCAATTAAATAGACCACAATTGAGATTAACTGCATTTTAACACATGAAAAAAATGCATAAACAGCATTGCTTATAAACATAAATACAAAATAAATAAACATTTACTCTGAATCGTTTTTTTTAACTGTACTGTACTCAAGGTACCTACTTGTACTTCACTTGAGTATTTCACTAATTTGAGAACAAATAGCCTAGTTACTTTTACAGATTGTTATTGTTACAAATTCATATTTTATAGATGAGTACAAAACATGACGCACTCTTGGACAGTTAAATCTGTAACAATGAATCATGTTTTGTACTCATCTATAAAATATTAATTTGTAACAATAACATTCTGTAAAAGTAACAAGTAACTAGGCTATTTGTTCTCAAATTAATGTAGTGGAGTAGAAGTATAAAGTAGTATGAAATGGAAATAGCATTTCACTGTTGTAGTTGGAGCCAATTTGCTATTTACAGATAATGCATCAGTAATAATAATCCAATAATATAATAGTATAATCCTCACAGGGGTAATTTTTATCATATTAATGCTTTTACTTTTAACACGTTAAGTACATTTTGCAAATGATACTTGGGTACTTTTACTTAAGTTAAGTTTTAAATACAGCAATTTTCATTGTAATAGAATATTTTTGCATTGTGGTTGAAAGTTTTACTTAAAAGATCTGAATACTACCACTTATTTTTCCTATCAAAGAAACCATTTTGATGCAAACTGTCCACAACAAAGTCTGTGGATTGAGAAACAAACAAACTAAAAACAAAGCATGAATAAATATACACCAAACGTATGTGGACACATGGAAATTACCCCCAAATGTGATTGCTGAATGTGTCATTCAAAAACCATGGGTAATTAATCAACAACTAGAACAGCCACCACTCTTCTACTTTCAGACTTTCCACCAGATTTTGGAGCCCGGTCAGAGAGAGTTGCTCCCATTCAACCACAACCAACACTGATATTGGGTGATAAGACCTGGTTCGCAGTCGGCGTTGGATGGGGAGGTGTTGTCATGTTGAAACAGGAAAGTTTCAACAAACTGTTCCCATAAAAATTGAAAGCGCACATTAAATTATCATTGTATGTTGTAGCATTAAGAAAAATACACAATCAAAAACAATCAAAACACAGGATTTTAACCCGTTATCACCTCCAAATTGATTGACATATCTTTTTAAATACACTAAAACTAGTCAACTAAATCTGTAATTTACACTCAAACACACAAATCACAGATTGGGCCTATATGAAAGCACATTTATTTGAAATCCATCTCAAAATACCTGATATACAGTACAGTTTATTGCTCGAAAAATATCACTTTACACACCCACAGCGCACGGCTGTTAGCAGTAGCAATATCATAAAACTGAAGGTCAGTGGCTTAAAGAAGACAATTACAATCTTCATGGTAGTTAGAAGCTCACTTGTTGATTAATAAACACCTGAAGTTTGATGACGATAAAAAAAAGGAGCTTAAAATGGCTGAAATTTAAAATCTGTATATGTTTGCATATTTCTCTAACTGGACACTGGAAATTTACAAGAGTGGTCAATAGAGAGAAAACAGATCTATGAGTTATGTCAGATATATCAGGGATAGTGAGACTGTTGCAAGTCATTCAGGGCTAATTACTAATTATAGAAGCTGTGAGGCCAAACAAGTCCTGCCTGTTTCAGTCGGAGACAAAATTATTAGTTTTATCACTCAAGTCCAAGTCGAGTCCAAGTCTTTATAGTCTTCAATGCTGGGGCTGGCTAAAGAGAAAAAAACACCCAGGAAGTGATTTGAATATGGAGAGCCACTGAAACATTTGCAGGTGAAAGGAAATACTTATTTAAAGCTGATATTGCTGTTACAAAACAAGTGAGTATACACAGTCAGAGGCAAACGAACGCCCCAGAGTCGAACTGCAAGCATGGTAATAATTATGCATCCCTCTACAAACATGCATCATTAGATACAGTACTGTAAACTTATCAAAGCCTGTCTGATCATGATTTGAAGATGACACAAAGGTGGCCAAAGACTAAAAAATCTGTGCATTGGAGATTTAAAGCTTTAGATTTTAGCTAGAATCTAGTTTGCCAGATAAATGGTGGCCTGCTGGCTGCTACAGAGACTTACAAAAAGCCACGCGTTTAAGTCCCAACACTGTCTGTTTGTTCAATACTTGTCAATGTCTAAAGAAACTCAGACCCCAACTGCTCCAGGACCAGTGTTTTAGAGACATATGCATAGAAAACCACTTCCCAACTCTGTGCAATAAAGAGAAAAATACAACTTATCTTACTATTTATTATGTATTTTAAAGTGTTCTCCGAGGCAGAATTGAGATTTTTAAGTTAACAGTGTGTAGCATTTAGGAGGATCTAATGGCAGAAATGGAATATAATATTAATAAGTATGTTCTCTTTACTGTATAATCGTCTGAAAATAAGAATCATTGTGTTTTTGTTACCTTAGAATGAGTCGTTTATATCTACACACAGAGCGGGTGCTCTTCACGGAGCTGTCCGCCATGTTTCTACAGTAGCCCAGAACGGACAAATCAAACACTCTCTCTAGATAGGGACATTCACGTTTTTGCGCCGGCCACCGTAGTTCTTCTACACGCTTAGCACACGGGAGAAGTTTCAGTTGGTTGCAATCTGTAACCTCACCACTAGATGCTGCCAGATCCTACACACTGTACCTTTAAAAGGACAAAGTGCTAGAAAGAAATAGTGGACATGTTAGAATAAAAGAAGAACAATAAGTTGCTCCATGTTTAACACAAATGCATCTGCCTTAGCTGGTAGATCCAGACCTCCTCAACACTGTACTTCAATGAGTCCATATATTGTGCTTAACAATTAAACCAGCACTGCAACAAAAGTTAACACTGTTTGGCAAAAAACACACTTTTCCTCTCAGGTGTGAAACAGATTTTGTCCTGAGCTGAAAACCAGACATAGTAAGAGCTGACGTAGATGATTTAAAAAAAATAAGTGTTTAAAGATGTGTCAGTTTTCTGCTGTGACAGAGTCGCAGCATCATGGCAGCGGTCGGTGGGCAGAGGGGACGTCAGCTGATCACTGCTCTGTGGATTCAGATTTCCTCTGGATGTGGGAGATCTCCAGGATGGGCATCAGCAGCTGGAAAGCATCCTGAATGTAAGATGCACTGTTGGACGCCTGTGTGGGAAGAGGATTCATCATTCAATCATTCTGAAACTCTACTTGAGTCTGTAAAGCCCTACGACACAAATACAGACAATCCAACTGCAAAACATCTTTCTTAACATGTTATTTAGGTTCTGCACAACCTTTTTTTTCCTTCAAGGAGACAACATTTTTACCAATGATGTGACATAATGTCACCTGTTCCCAGCACAGTTTCCCCTAAATATTCAAGGGCTTTTGTAGAAATAAAAAGGTAACTTATCTTTAGAAAATTAGATTTTACAACTCAATAACTGCCTAAAGAACTATAAAAGACTACATCAATTGAGGTTTTATCTTTTGCTGATGCAGCATCAATAAGAACTCAAATTATAATATATATATATAAAATATTCACAGATTTGTTCCTCTGATCCGTTGCAACCAACGCTAGAATTTCAGTGTTTTCTTTGTTCACCTACAGGGAGATTTATGACATTAATTTCATGCAATCAGGAGACAATAACAATCAAATATAGAGTTGTTCACATGTCCAAAAGGAACAACTACACATGCAATAAAAACATTTCAGTGCGAAAATGATTGTGGTATTTTGTGTTTGCATTGGAAAGTCACTCAAAAGTAATTTTTGAGACTTTTTTTTTACGTATTTCAAGGAGAAACCGGTCCCGTTATACAGGCAATAAAATGGATAGAGATAAAACTGTAATAGTGTGACACTCACCTCTAAAAAGACTCCTGTTATCAGTGGGTTGAGGACATCTCCCCTCTCGTTTGACTGTAAAACAGAATGTTTAGATCAAATTACACTCAGCTCTCAGATGAATCAACAGCAGCAGTGATGTGTCAAAACTGAGAAAAGCGGTTTGGAGAATGAAAATGCTGAAGGTGCGTTCCACGTGGGTGGAAACAAACAGAAAGATGAAGTGAGTTGAAGATGATAAAACGCATCCCTACTGCATGAACTCTAAATCAGACTACTTCAGATGATGTGACTCGTTGTCACTTCATTAATATCATTTTGCCTCACTCTCACTGACTCAACGACAGACATCAGCTCTACTGAGTGTTAAATCCCGATGCTTCTTCTGAGAAACTCAAATCAACAAAGTTGAAAGGTTTTTATATCAAGGCTGTGCAGCAAGTTTTAAAGAGTAACGTAACTCTTTGTTGAGTTAAGTAGTGTAGTGCACTTCCGTAAAGTTGGCAGACTTGTGGGAGACAGATTAAAAAACTGAAAATTGAAGCAGCAGATGCTCTGAAAGACTAATTTATACCCTAGTATGGGTCAAACTCTGAAAACACTGGATCCTACACTTCCCATTATGCAACTCGATAGCTTCATAAAACAAAAAAAAAACATTTATAGAGTGCTGCAGGAATGAGCCCTAAAACCTGGAAATGAGTTAGCATTTTTGCACTTCCGGTTCCCTCGTCTTGAAGTCAATGGGTTTATTGAATGGGATTTTTGGTTAGATGCCTGAAATAAGGTCTGTGGTTAATACAAGCTGAAGATATTTTAACGTTTTGTTCTATGATATAAAATACATCAGTAAATATCCCACTTGTGAATCTTTAAGCCTTTATGTGTCTTAAAAAAGCCAGTTGCTAACAAGTGGCTAAATGAGACTACTAAACGTCATCACGCCAAACACTAGTTCACCTTTAGCTTAGTGGTGATGACGTGAAGTCATGCGACCGTGGTGTAGTTTATCTATAGCCAAACGTTTTTTTTCACTTCTGCCGTTCTTGTGTTTACATTTTAAAAGTGATAAAAAGCGGTGTTCATTTGTGAAGATTATCTTGCTTGAAAAAAAAACATGTAAATATCATAAACGTTCGTTTAACACAGAGCTTATTTTTCTGCAATAATTCAAAACCCAATGGAAAAATCCCTTTGGCTTTTTGTCGAGGGAACCCAGGGCGATGCTAACTTTTGGGTTGGCCTAAAAAATACATCATCCCTGCATGTACAGTATTTCATGTATTCCCCATATACAGCTCTCCTTTCACATCAAAACTAAGTGAAATATCTAATTGTAGAACCAAACTCTTTGATATAGAGAGCTAAGTTAGAGTCACACTTACCCCAGCTGTTGTTAAGCATGAGGTGAACTTCTTGGAAAGCAGTGAGAGTTCTTTACACAGGACAATGGTTAACCTGAGGACACACAACATGATAAATACAGACGTTTAATTTAAGTACAGATAAAACTGTGAATTTTCTACAGTGCAGCTCCTGCAGTGTCACCAAACAGAAAATCAATGTCCTCTTACTGTGACAGAACGCTGGCCTCCGTGCTGCCGTTGGAGAAGAGGATCATCTCAGCCAGTTTGTGGAAAAGCTCGATGGATCGGGCCGTCAGCTCCGCCAGACTCCTGATGGCTGCAGCGTGAACCTCCTGACAAAATTCAATACACACACGCACGCACTGAGCCATGTAATAAAGCTACAAATTTAACCTGTAAGGTCTGACAGCAACTTCAAATGATTTCCTCCTTTGTAATGTTGAACATTGATGATGGTTTAATATCAGCATACCTCTACAGAAAGTGTTTTCTTTCCATCCTCGTCGCTCTCTTCCTCTTCCTTCTCTGGTCCGATCATGTCAGTGATCTGGCTGCAGGTGCTCTTACAGGCCTGTTGGAGGTTAGAGACCACGACATTAACATAACCACCACTCTGTTCACACTAGATTGCTTAGGTTTGAGAACCACCAGCTGACCACAATAAAAACAGGAACTACACAATCTGTACAATTTATACTACCTCTTTATATTTTGTCATCTAGATTGTGTCAGAGAGGTTTTGATTCAACTCTACAGTGATTTCTGCGGCTGAAATTTGTGATGGTGTTATATTTGATTGGATTAACCTGCCATACATTCCTGTTGTTTTGTCCAAACGCATCAACAACACTACAAATTGCAGGCTAACAAATGGCTTTCTCAACAAAAACTGAACAGGAATCCGATCGTGTAGTTGGTACCTTGCTGAGTTTGGCAACTGTGGCGGTGACACTGAGACCCTCCAAGGCCTCCGTTAACTCCCTCTCAAACTCTGAGCCGTCTTCATCTGGAATTAGAAATGTACTATCAATCATTTCAGGTGTTGCATCAATTCTGGTGCAGTGCTGGTATTTTTTAATAGCCGTTTTACAGAAATGTTACCTTTCTTCTCGTCCACTTCCTCATCATCAAACTCCACCAGGGAGAAAGAGTCCTTGATGAGATCCAGCTCTTCTCTGAGCTGAACCAGCTCATCTCCCGACAGAGTGGTCAGCACCGATTTCACCTACACAGCACACACACATACAAAAAAAACAAAAAACAAACAATGACACTTATGGTTTTATCAGATCAAATTGAATTATGTTTGAGACGTAAAAACAATGTGTCAGTATTTAGTCACAGCAGGTGTCATCGTCGTACCTTAGATTCACTCTCTCGAGACAGAATCTCCAGCGCCTCCAGGTGTGACAAACCCTGAAATTCATCAAACAGCATCCCGTAGTGAGCGACCACCTTCTTCTCGGAATCTGAAAAATCTTTATCTGCTGTCTGCAGCAGCTCCTCTCGCTCCTTCGCATCCCTCAACACCTGCGAGACGGAGAGAAATGACATGTTGAAAGAGAGGGGACAAAACAGACAGGAGTAAAAGTAGTGTGAGTCAGCTGAAGTTTATCACATTAAGACAGCATGTAGTCTCATCTCATCTTTTAGAGATGCTGAAGGTCAAATATAGGCTACTAATATTCCAGTCCCTCGTCAAAAATAAATAAGTGGCACTTTTAAAATTAGCTCCTTGTTTACATGTTTGACCCCGGTCGGCCTACCTGCGACAGAGTGGAGTTCCTGCTCATCAGTCCTTTGGTCTTCTTAAAGCCGGGATCGCCTTCTGCTATCACATCCATCGTCTTCTTCCCGATGAACTCCAGAGCATCCAAACCGCCCGTTATCACCGTTTTCCCCTGTGAGGAGAAGCAAATATGAAGTGTTTACGTTCATGTGTAATATCCACAACAACAACACCTGCTCTTAGCAAACAACTTACATGAAATATAGCTATCATATATCTGCAAACATTTCTCAATGCTACCATTTCTCAAGAGCTGTACATTTTCTGTATCCATGCTCCACACAAGGTGATTTTCTACTCTTTCAACTCTTATCATGAATTGGATGTTTGAGATGCACTTTAAGAAGGTGAACTTCTCCTCCCTGCTTAAAAGGAACAGAAATAAAACACAGGATATTCCTGCTTACTGTGCTCTGGACGACGCTGGTGAGTGACGACAGCATTCCCATCGCACTTCCCATCGCCGCCGATCCATCTCCTACCGCTTTTTCCGTCTCACTGCTGGATTCACCTGCAAACACAATACATACTATTATACCAGGTTAACACAATATGGAGAAAGTGTATATCTGTGTACAAGGGGTAGATCCATTATGACTGGACCAGTTAACCCAGTGTTGTGCCTTTGTCACACAGGACACAACATACAGTAATGCCTTACCGGGCTCTTTCTGCTCTTCCTCAACTTGCGCTGAGAGTTCGGTCGGACTGGGGATTCCCAGCGACGTCTCTGCCTTTTCTATCACCTGAGTGAGCCCTTGGCCTGGAAGGACAGGAGAGACAGGCAGTATAGAAGAAGTGTTAACGGTAATAGACAAAATGACAGTGAGGTCTGCATTCTGAACTATTAAAGCTTTAGATAAACACTTATAATGTTGCATGGCATGCTGCTTTGTGTCAAATGAAGATGTAGAACCAAGCCAAAGCTTTAGGCATGGGATTAGAAGACGACTGGCTGTAGTAGATAACTGAAAAGTCCACCGTACATATTGTGTATAATACAGAAAGATTGGGTTAGTTTGGTGGTCGGTACTCACCCACAGTGGCCACAGTAGCTGTTGCCGTGGATAAGATGGATTTGCCCCAGCTGCCCCAGTATCCCCAACCACCCTGAGACACCTGAGTGGACTCACTAGGTGTCTGAGAGAGGACGTGAGGATAGAGAGGATGAGGACGGAAGGAAGTAAGGAAAGACAGAGAGAAAGCAAGAAAGAGGAGTTGTGAATGAGTAAGATAATAGAAAGAAGAAAAAAAATCAATGGCTTTTGTACACAAAAAGAAGGCAAGGCATTTCCTGCAGAAGTTATGTTCCCTTTTTAACGTTATTTGTAGTTTTGTCTAGTAATAAACAATGAATATCTCACCTCTGCCTTTGCAAGAGGCTGCTCCTCTACTTTCGGCGTCTCCTCAACTTCGGCCGCAGGTTTGACGTCTGGTCTCCTCCTGGCTCTCCTGGTCGGGGCCACGTCAGTCGAGTTGTCAGTCGAGTTGTCAGTCGAGTTGTCAGGTGTGGAGCTGTCGGGCGTTTCTGCAGGAGAGGCATCCTGAATCTCTGGTGCCGCCTCTGGACCCTCCGCTGCTGTAGCTTCGCTGTCTGACATCTTGATGTCTTAGTACATGCCTTCAAAGTGAAAATAAAACAAAGGATATCACTATTACAGATAAGCGTCCAATGGGACTACTTCATACAGTGTAGTGTTTTGATATTGAGAGCATAAAGCTGGTTTGTACTGAAAAGAACATAAGACAGGATTAGTTGAAGATCAATTTCAAGATTTTGATCAGGGTTTACTAACACATGACTAAATCAACACAGAGAGACTGTTAAAGTGTCCAGATGGGTTGTTTAAAGGTCCCATATTGTAAAATGTGAGATTTTCATGTCTTTTATATTATAAAGCAGGTTTAAATGCGATATAAATACTTTTAAACTATCAAAATGCTCAATATACGGAGAAATACACACATTCCGTATTCAGAAATTACGCGTTTGAAACAAGCCATTTGGATTTCTGTCCATTTGTGATGTCACAAATATACAATATTTAGACCATTACATGTTTTTTAAACGTAAACATTCTAAATGTGTCTCAGTTTATTTCCTGTTACAGTGTATGTAAATAACATCAGCTGACAGGAAGTAAACATGGATCCAAGTTGTTGCCTAGCAACGCAATTATGTTGCAATTCCATTGAAATTAGCTAAAACGGAGCGATTCAGACAGAGGGGTAAATACAGGTATATTCAGGCAGACAGTATGAGGAAAATAAAACGTTTTTTAAACATTAAAGCATGTAAACATGTTCTAGTAGAAACATGAAATACAAATATGAACCTGAAAATGAGCATGATGTGGGACCTTTAATAAAAAAAAAAAAAAAATCATTCCTCCACTGTTAGATATAAACACTCGTGATATTTAATGCACTGATTCCAGGAGTTGACA
>CAKAKR010064563.1:6219-21300 GCA_916700685.1 Adelosebastes latens | reverse complement strand
GCCACAGTAGCTGTTGCCGTGGATAAGATGGATTTGCCCCAGCTGCCCCAGTATCCCCAACCACCCTGAGACACAGTGGACTCACTAGGTGTCTGAGAGAGGACGTGAGGATAGAGAGGATGAGGACGGAAGGAAGTAAGGAAAGACAGAGAGAAAGCAAGAAACAGAGGTTGCGAATGAGTACGATTTCCCGCAGAAGTTATGTTCCCTTTTTTAACGTTATTTGTAGTTTTGTATAGTATAAACAATGATTATCTCACCTGTGCCTTTGCCGGCTGCTCCTCTACTTTCGGCGTCTCCTCAACTTCGGCCGCAGGTTTGACATCTGGTCTCCTCCTGGCTCTCCTGGTCGGGGCCACGTCAGTCGAGTTGTCAGTCGAGTTGTCAGGTGTGGAGCTGTCGGGCGTTTCTGCAGGAGAGTCATCCTGAATCTCTGGTGCCGCCTCTGGACCCTCCGCTGCTGTAGCTTCGCTGTCTGACATCTTGATGTCTTAGTACATGCCTTCAAAGTGAAAATAAAACAAAGGATATCACTATTACAGATAAGCGTCCAATGGGACTACTTCATACAGTGTAGTGTTTTGATATTGAGAGCATCAAGCTGGTTTGTACTAAAAAGAACCTAAGACAGAATTAGTTGAAGATCAATTTGAAGATTTTGATCAGGGTTTACTATCACATGACTAAATCAAAATAAGAAGACTGTTAAAGTGTCTAGCTAGGTTGTTTAAAGGTCCCATATTGTAAAAAGTGAGATTTTCATGTCTTTTATATTATAAAGCAGGTTTAAGTGCTATATAAATACTGTTAAACTATCAAAACACTCAATATACGGAGAAATACACACAGCCCATATTCAGAAATTGTGCCTTTGAAACAAGCCATTAGAATTTCTGTCCAATTTGTGATGTCACAAATATACAATATTTAGACCATTACATGTTTTTTAAACGTAAACATTCTAAATGTGTCTCAGTTTATTTCCTGTTACAGTGTATGTAAATAACATCAGCTGACAGGAAGTAAACATGGATCCAAGTTGTTGCCAAGCAACGCAATTCCGTTGAAATGCACTAAAACGGAGCGTTTCAGACAGAGGGTGAATACAGGCATATTCAGGCAGACAGTAAGAGGAAAATAAAGTGTTTTTTAAACATTAAAGCATGTAAACATGTTCTAGTAGAAACATAAAATACAAATATGAAACTGAAAATGAGCACGATATGGGACCTTTAATAAAAATCAAATCATTCCTCCACTGTTAGATATAAACACTCGTGATATTGAATGCACTGATTCCAGGAGTTGACAATAAATAAATGTAGTTCACTGTTTTAGTGAAACCACTTTGGTATCATACATTTCCCAGCATGCATTTCAACATCACCCTGGGAACAGCTGCTGGTTATCTGTGCAGCTTTAGTTTAAAGTCCAGTCTGGACAACAAAAGGGATTATATATATACTGTTTATCCACATACAGCATCTCTGTGCATGTAAGTAGATATTCTTGTGCATGTAAGTAGATACTCTTGAAGCAAACACATCAGGAACAGAGATTGATATCATCATAAATACATTACATAAACCTTACATTCAGATGTGTATCTGGTATTATTGTACAGTAGTATCAGCTTAATTGCCATGCATACCTTACTGTGAGTTGCTAGTAGTTTTAGTGAGGCAATGACTATTTGGCAACACAGCTAGGAGCAGCATTAGTTGTTTGTTTTTAATAAATATAGGCTGTTTTAATCATTATCAATGCAAAACTTAGTAAGAAAAACATCATACTTTGGCTACAAACTCACCTTCTCTCCTGTCAATCAGCAACACTACAGGTTTATCTTCTTTATTATCGGTTTGCAGGTTTGTTTCTACACGTTAAACACCTTTTAGTTGTCCAGTAAACAGTTTAATGTCTCTGTTTTCTAGCTCTTTTTGTCCAGCAGGATTAGCCACGTCACAGTTTGTTTTCACTGACCTGGTGAGTCATACTGAGAAATATCCGGTTAGCATCTTCAAAATAAAAAATTAAGCTTATAAAAATACTGTAAAATGAAGAATGCGTTTAAGTGGGAATCTGTATCACGAAGTTTATTGAAGTTACTTCACATATTTATTTTTTAGAGACTTCTGAAAAGTTTTTTGTTAATTTTTAATAGATGTTATTTGACTATGCGATTTTATTTTGAAGGACAGCCTGCTGTACTTCTGGTTTCTCTATCTCTGGCAAGGTAACTTGACAAACCATCAAGTTAATGTAAATACAATCAAAACAATACTTCCGGAACATTCCAAAATAAAATGACTACAACTTCCGGTTAAAAACTTTTTTTTTCTTCTTTTTTTTTATTGAAGATAATTCATTTATTAAAGCATTGTAATCTAAACTCACTACTTCTAACATACAATGAACAATTGTATTATTATACTTAATAATATATATATATATATTTTTTTATTATACTTAATAATATATACACTGTATATATAACACAAAAAAATAATAATAATATATATATATTTATACATATTTAATTAATATATATAATTAATTACCCAGCATATCATACTTTCTCACCACCAGGTGTAATCACCTACCTGCATCTTCATGGGAGAAGAAGCCACGCCCACTAACACAGACACACCTTGATCTGAACCAGGAAGTGACCTGACGGCTCGTGTCTGCTTTGTGTTAAAGACCTGCGTGTTAAAGCTGATAACAGACTAAAATAGGACGAAAAAGGAATATATCTGAACATACGTGAAGTTACAAACATAGTTTGATGTGGATGTTGGTCGAGGATCTGTTGGTTTGGTCGCTGTTACAGCAGCAGCAGGTGAGAGTCACTGGCTCAGAGTCTGTTGTGGTGAATTTGGTGTTTCATATTGTGGGTTTCTTTCTTCCGTTTGCAAAATGTGCTGCATAGGCCTCCAGCAATAATATACCAGAGGAGCTTGGTAGCAATTCAGTGCTTAATAACTGTGTTATAAACTAATTAAATCAACTTCTCCTTTCACAGATCACCAGAGCAGAACAGGTAGCCTACTTATGTAACAATACTGAGTTAATGGCATTTAAAAATAAAAAAAAACTCTTATAGTATCAGAATTATTATTATTTTTTTTTATCAAAACATTTACATAATTTTACTTTGCATCTCCACTGTGCTCCCTGGACATAATGTCTTACTTATATGCATTACTTTATTTTTAAGGAACAACAGCACTGCAGGGATTTTGTTAGGCATTGAAAAATCAAAGGAACCAATCAATTAATATGATATAATAATAATAATAATAATAACAATAAAAATAATAATTATTATTGTTATTATTATTATGATTATAAATATAATCATAATAATAAAAATAAATATAATAAAATTATAATAATAATAACTATTCTTATTATTTCAGCTAAAAAAAATCAATGTTTTTCAAGATAAATAAATGAAGAAAATGTAAATATTGGCATTTAAGGTTCATGTGACTAATAATAAGATATATTTTATTGTGGTTAAAAAAAATATGTGATGAGGGAATAAGAAAAGCAAAAAATTGAGTGGTATAAGAAATAATATACAACAAAAATACTGTTTTATTTGAGTACAGTTTTGGCCTTGAACTTCCAGATTGAAAATGTGCTTTAAATTAAAATTTCTGCATTTAATTAAACAATAATCCATGAAATTAGTATGTCCTGGAGATTCATGTGTGCATGTTAATACTGAAGATTGCATTAGATTAAGATTTATCAATTATAGACAGGACTATAGATTATGAAGACACTCAAAAGTTAGTCTACAATCCTGTGTTGCTGCATGAGCTGTAACTGTTGACCGTTCCTGTTTTGCAGGTTTGTCTCATCTAAATGTGAGCTGAACCCGGAACACCATTCGACATGTTGCCACCTCAGAAACTCCACCTGCTTCTCGCAGTCCTGCTGCTGCTCGGTGGCTGGACAGCAGACGGAGCTCAGAATGGGTCAGAGGTGGAGATGGCGTCCTCCCAGCGTCTGGCCAGCGTCCCCTCCAGCAGGAACATTGTGGCGAAGGAGGGATCCAGCATTCTGATCGAGTGCAACGTGACCGTAGGCTACGATGACATCAAGTGGTTCAACTCTAAAGGACATCTTCTGGTTGACGATGCAGGTAGGTGGAGGAAATAGCATTTCACCAGAAAGCTTTAATCATAATTTAAGTATCAGATGCCATACCTCCCTTTAATGACAGTCAGAAACCCTAATATATCAACAACACACTTCTAAACGTCCAGCAAGCATCGACTTTACTAAGTTTGGTTGAAAGGGAAATATTTTAACATCCGTAGGTTACTTGTTATTATTTGAATAGCATTTAAATGACAATATTTTCATTTGAAGTCTGTCCAAAAATTCCGTTGAAACAAAGGTGAAGCACAGGTTTTGCATCAAGAACCACAATGGTCTAGGACTTAATTATATTATCCTTTATGTGCATGATTTAATATAACATTTCTCATAATGTCTCGTAAGCCAAACTAACGCAATACAAACCTGCATATTGAGGATTTTGGAGTGAAATTAGGCTAAAACTTGTAAATAATTGTAAATAAGACAGAAGAAAAGAAACTACTTTCAACAGAAGAAAAGATTTTGTACAGACCAAAAAGTTACCTAACTTTTGGCAACAAAAATAGTCAAAAAGATATCCATACCATACTAATACCAACATGCTATTTCAATTACAAGAGGCTACGTATTACAATTTCAATAACACGTACATTTTATATCACACAATACAATCAAATTGTGACATTCGGTCCAGTTTTCAGGTATCAAAAATGCTGGCTAACCCAAACCCTATTGCTGTTCTTTCTCAATCATTTAGTCCTAATTCATCATTTATCTATATTTGTTATCATCCCATGACCCCTTATTGTTATCAGCGTCATTAACCATTATCAGCTGAATGTTGCTGTGTCAGTCTAAGTTGTGCTTTTCAGTAAAATCTGACACTACAGTGCAGAAGCAGAAACAATAACACAATGATATTGTTGTTTGTTGAATCTGATCTATAAACCGTGTTTATCTTATCAGGAAGTGTGTTTGGTGTGCTAATTTGATTCAAATGACAAAGTTAAATTGAAATTAAATGAGAGCTAATTGTTGTTTTTGATGCATTACAAACTGCTTGATGGAGGAGATGATGACAATTTTATTTTCCCTGTTCCAGTTCTCAATTCACATCTCTGTTGTCTTTTGTGTTTTGTTATGTCAGGTGGGAAGTGGCAGATTCAGGAGAACGGCGTCCTGAACATCACTACGGTCTCCTTTAAGGATCGTGGCCGCTACACCTGCGTCGCCTCCAACTCCACCGGCGGAACCGAAAGCTACGCCGTCACTCTCCGCGTGGCCCACACCGACAGCGGCCTGGGCCTGTACTACGTCATCGTCTGCCTGGTGACCTTCACCATCACCATGATCCTCAACGTGGCGCGGCTCTGCATGGTCAGCAGCCACCTCAAGAAGACCGAGAGAGCCATCAACGAGTTCTTCCGCACGGAGGGCGCGGAGAAGCTGCAGAAGGCCCTCGAGGTCGCCAAGCGCATTCCCATCATCACGTCGGCCAAGACGGTGGAGCTAGCCAAGGTCACGCAGTACAAGACCATGGAGTTCGCCCGTCACATGGAGGATCTGGCTCGGAGCGTCCCTCTGCCGCCGCTCATCATGAACTGCCGCACGGTCGGGGAGGATGGCGTGGAGACGGGGAACCCGGAGCCTCACCCTGCAGGGCAGGCTGGGACGTCGGTGTCTAGGAACCGACAAGCTATAGGCCCGCCCTCCGCCCACGGAAATGGAGAGGAGGAGGAGGGGGTGTGTCAGGCGCTGCTGTCAAGTGGAGGGAACAATGATGGCGGCGTTGATGTCAAAGCTTCAGTCCACACAGTTTCTGTGACGGTGGACAGCGAGGATAAGGAGGCTGAGATGGGCCTCCATGTGCCAGGATCACGAACAAGTGTGTCCTATGAGAGCAACGTCTAGGCTATCTCAGTCTGAACCCCATCTTCTGAAGTGTCTAACGGCAAGTGCTTAGAAGAGATTAAAAAAAAAAATGCATTAGAAAACTGTGGGGTTGGTTATCATTTAGATTTTAGGGATTCTGGTTGTGCTTATCGATTCTCGTTCTCGTCGAATCCTGGGTCCAAATCTTCTCATACTGTTTGAGTAAGACATCCTAGCTTCAGCTGATCTCGGACTTTAGGATACATCTGTGACGATCGAAATACCAGCTGAGTCACGAAGACAACGGAGTCGAAGCGCTGCTGGGTCTTTGTGGTAATCACATACAGGTGCTCTTTGGATCCTTCAGGTGCAATGTGTTTATTCAATCTTGTGAAGGGCTCATTGCATGGGAGGAATATGATCTTAATAAAGTATAAAATGCAAGTCTCCTTCAACAAGAATCCAAAGCAAACTGTAGAGTTTGTGCAAAATTAAAATACCTTTATTTTTTTACATGGCAATAATTGTTTAAATAGGTCTCCGTCAAGGTCAAATTGCAAATTTTGACCATCAACGGAGCTCCAAATTCTATTTTCCCTTTACATTTGATTTGTATTTTTCATGTTTGTGTGGTGGGATCCCCTCAACTTTCCATTCTGTGGGCACACGGCTAGTGTAGCAGCAGATATAAGAGCTCATTTTCCTCCTTCAGAAGCCATTTACTGCCTCTCACTGTGACCGTCAGCTTCCACAGAAGAAAATGTTGTAATGAAATATCCTTATTTCATTGTGTCGACTGTTTTCATGTCGACTGCTTCCTGTCAATCATCTTGACACTCACAGGAAGAAGTGGAAAAACAACGTTGAAATAATGCCTCAAAAACGAGTGATTGCTCTCCGTGTCTCTTTATTTGTTTATTCAGGACAGCAGATAATCACAGGTTTTGCTCCAGAGTGACTGTTTCACTGAAAGAAGTAAACATATTAGTAGTAAACAAGACGTTTGAGGGAATATTTTTACAAATGTTATTCAAGCTTCTAACTACTTTTACCTTTCAGACGCAGCCGAGGAACTGAAATATAAACGTGATTATGTTTACATTAGAGCTCCGATGTCCAATGTGATGGAAAATGTGTGAAATTGTGCTCATAAATATGCAGGTGTAATCCATCATATGTTGATGTGTGCATGCCTGGAAAAGTTTGGGACTTTCATTTTGTATTATGAAGGTGATGCAGCGTTTTCTCTCTGTAGTGACGTTTGTGAATGCGGAAGGTAAATAGTGACTCGTTTGGGGGCAGGTTGGTAATTTATTGTTTTGTGTAGAGGTTTAGATATGAATAGATATGTCCACATGGGTGTCTAATAATAGAAGTGTTTCCATCATGACAGCAGTTTATTTAAATGGGGTCACCAGGCTTTAAAATTAAGATTTGTTTGTTATATGCAGATGTTTAAAATGACTTTTTTCTGACCTTTTTTCATCTCTTGAGTCCTCAAAATCACATTGTACTGAGACGCCAAACAATGTTGAGAAACACAGTCTCAGAGAGATATATGTAAGGAAATTGTATCATGGAAAGGTGTGTAAACTGGGAATCAGTTGATGGTTGAACCTTTGATTTATTGTGGTACCGTTTTGCTGAATCTTATTGCTATGTGAAACGGTGTCATATTTAAAGATGTCTAGATATTTAAAAGTGATGCTGAATAGGTCATGTGCAGGGACCAAGAGCAACAAGTTTACATCCTATAATTGACAAAACTTAAATAAATGCAATCAAAAACTTGCAAATGTTTGTCTGGTGTTTTTTTTTTTGTTTTTTTTACCCCCTCAGGTAACACTGCTAATAAACCACTGGGTGGAGCTGTTGGGTAAAACATCACTTCAGAATATCAGCTATAACATTCTCCACTAAAACACTCCTGAAGTGTCATTTTGCACATTAACTGCTGTCGATGAACCCTTGGTGCCTTTCAGGACACCCAAGGACGCATTACGATGCATAAAGGGAGCCACAGGGAGCCATTGTAGCTGGATGAGAATGGGGGTGATTTGAAATCTTCCCTTTTCCTCCTCATCTTTAACCACAAACTCATTTAACATTTTCAACTTCTGATAATATAAGAAATCACTTCTGTTCCAGAGTCATCAGAGAAAATCAAACTTTCTTAGGTTTCTTCATACAGTCGCAAAGTCCTTCACATACAATTTATCATTAAAAGGAATTTAAAACAAAAGAAGTTTAGTGCAAATTTCAACACAGTCTCACGGCAGTTCGTGAAATAGTCACGCAATTTAATCTATTTGATTTGTGTAGAATAGATGGACACAAATTTCCATTTTTTTTGGTGACGTTCAGCACGACTTTCAACAATGTACTTTTCATGCGTTTTCCTACAAATGTCACGACGTCGGTGTCACATTCTGCTCCAGTCTTTTCAAAATAAAACCACTTAGTTAGTTTTAGGAATAGATTGACTTGATTAGGTTTAGGCAACAAAAGTATTTAGTTAGGTTTCGGAAAAAGGTTGCGGTTTGGGTTCAACACCGAAAGTGGCGTAACTTAAGTACGGAAGTTACGTGACAAACAAATCAACTTTGACTCCTGGTTTCACACGGGACACTAACACGGGTCTCTTGGGTGAAAGTCCTGCATTTTTAGACCCACCTCCTCCCATACTTCCCAGTTCACAATTATGTGGATTATATATGAATTGATTTTGTGCAGACCGTCACGAAAAAAATTTGAAATTCGTGTCTATGTGCACATTCAATTTTGTGACTATTTCACGAACTGCTGTGCAAATTTACATATGAAAGTAAAGAGTGACATCATTGTATATGTATATACATAAGCATAAAAAAGTTACCACTTGTTAGTGTCACTGAAAAAGTGAACACTTTTGAATATAAATAAATTTGCTTTTGCTGTAATCTATCTGCAGTAACACAGAGACAACACACAACTTCATGCATTTTTTCACCTTTGTGAGTAAATGATGCACTCAGGCGTCATTAAGCTCATCATGTACGCTGCTGCTGTGTACTTTCCCAGAGGTTAATCTCTTAGAATACATCTTTCAAAGTGTTACTGTCTGCCCCATACCTGAGAAATATCAGGTTGGAGAGCAGCCCAAATAACAATAACCTTGGGCCTCTGTGTTGAATAACGCAAAAAAAAAAATCCATCCTTCTTCCCTTTCCTGTCCTCTCTGGAGGCAAGCTTATCTAAATAGAATTGATTGGTCCGAGCGATCATTCATCATGCCGAGCCAAAGCGGACGTTTAAGGAGAGGGGGGAAGGAAGATTTTAAGGATAGGATATTTCTAGCGGGCCCTCGGTGTCATCGAGGTAAACTAAACAAATTGATCAGGCGAAAAAAGGACGGACACTGCATGTGTGTGTGTTGGAGGGAAAAGAAAACTATATAAATAGATAAATATGAGGGATTGATTAGCTTGAAGGACACATTTATACCAACTTGTGTTGTTTACGTGCAAGACAGAGCCTTCCACAGACTGGAGTGTGTGTCTGATAATGCTTATGAATGAAACCTGTGCATGCAGTAAATTTGGGCCTCTTGAATTTAAATTTCTCATAAAATCAGGTCAGAAGAAAAACTGTCGCTAATTGCATTTTATTTCCAATCAGCCTGAAGGAACCAGACAGGAAAAAAAGAAGCAGAGGACAGTAGACGATGAGTTAGATGACACGGTGAGTGGAGTGCTCGTCATATCGGTTCATTAGACGAGAGGACTCGGTGCAGATGCAGCAATCGTGATTAGCTCTGCTGTTCCGGCTTTGTGTGTGTGTGTGTGTGTGTGTGTGTGTGTGTGTGTGTTTACTTTCAGGATTCTCTGGCATGATCCCAAACACAGCATGGCCCTCTTTAGCTTTGAGCTGGATTGTCTTGTACACTGAAGGACAAACAAACACTTTTTTTTTCTCCTCTCCTCTCTGTAAAGACAGCAGGTTGGAGGACATGTGTCCATCCAAAAGCACAACTTCACGCTAACCTTAAAGATCAGGGGTCAGCAACCTTTACTATCAAAAGAGCCATTTTAGGCAAAAAAAACAAAAAATCAATCTGTCTGGAGCCGCAAAACATTTGAGTATTGTGATGAAGGTAACACAGTTTATAGTCTAAGTATATAGTATATAAGTCTAATGCAGTGAGGTCCAAAGAGCAAATGTACTACGAAGTATTAGGGCCACATTGAGGGAAAAAACATCTGAGATTTACAGAATAAAGTCGTAATATTATGAGAATAAAGTCATAACTTTATGAGAAAAAAGCCGTAATATTACGAGAATAAAGTCATAACTTTACGAGAAAAAAGCCGTAATATTACGAGAATAAAGTCATAACTTTACAAGAAAAAAGTCGTAATATTACGAGAATAAAGTCATAACTTTACGAGAAAAAAGCCGTAATATTACGAGAATAAAGTCATAACTTTACGAGAAAAAAATTAAATAATACGTAAAAGTAATACTTTATAATATTATGACTTTATTCTCATAATAATTTGATATAATAAAATATTATAAAATATAGTTTTTCTCATAAACCTATGACTTAATTCTCATAATACTACGACTTTTATTCTCGTAATATCATGACTTTATTCTCAAAATCTCAAATTTATTTTTTTCCCTCAATGTGGCCCTAATACTCCGTCTTACCGTCGTACCATAGACCTACAACAATGATAAATAAAAATGAAAAAAAACAGTTATTCATTTCCACAATTTTTTTTAAAAAATCCACAGGGAGCCACTGGAGAGGGGCTAAAGAGCTGCATTTGGCTCCGGAGCCACAGGCTGCAGAGCCCTGTTATAGACAGATACATGGCCAAAAATATGTATACACCTGCACAGTTCACCCATATCTGGCTTCGAGGTCGGACACTGAGAAGGCTGAAAAAGGCTGGCTCTCAGTCTGCGTTCTAGTTAATCCCAAAGGTGTTGGATGGGGTTGAGGTCAGGGCTCTGTGTCGACCAGTCAAGTTCTCCAACATTAAACTGGGAAAACCAGTTCTTCATGGAGCTGGCTTTGTGCACGGGGGGCATTGTCATGTTGAAACAGGAACGGGTCAAACACAAACTGTTGACACAAAGCTTGAGGAACACTATTGACCAACATATCATTGTATGCTGTAGCACTTAAATGTCTCTTTGTTTGAACTAAGGTGCCCAAACCACGTGGACAGGGGTGTCCACATAGTTTTAGCCGTGTCGTATGATCCACAGGAAATGAGATTGTTTAAATATGTTTAAAAATGTTCACTCATCTAGTGAAATATGTCAACACAGGCACATTATTTTACAGACATTAATTGTACCGAGATGATTAATCTAAGGGATTTTAGTGGTCCCCTGATCTTCCATTTAGTGCCGTCATCATGTAAACATTAATTTGTCTAATACTTTGGTTTATGACCAAATATAATGACATTCCTATCAGCTTCAGTTGTAGTTTGTGTCTTGTTATCTAACACTCGACACTATGATGGTGATACTGAAGTGCTAGCATGGCTGTAGACTCTTAGGCTACTGTGCGTTCCAATACCCATGCTACCATACTATTTAGTATGCCATAAAAAGATGTATTATGTCCCAATGTGTAGTATGTCAAATACAGCATGCTAGAAATACCAGGATGTCTGGTCACATTTTGTTGTCTGCAAGCCAGCACACTCTTCTGGCTATTCTGACCCACAATCCTCTGTGCAGCGGATATACTGTATGAGCAAGAGGGTCAAAGTTCAAGGCAAAATGTATGTCCCAATTGTATGCAACAGTAGCCTACATACTTTGTAAGGGCAGCTGCAGTATGCACTAAAACTAAAACGAAAAAGTATGAGATTTGGAACGTAGGCTCGGTCATGAAAAGTGCTAAATAAAGTTTACATACTTACTGTTTGGTTTTGCATTAAGATAGCTTGTACTCTGTAGTATTTGCATTCAGTCAAAGCAACCTATTTACAGCAAATTTCAAGCTTGTTTGTCCTTATTTTCAGATAACCTCCAACAAAACTACGGACCCGCGGACGGTCCACGCGAGGTCGAACAGCACACGTGCCAACAAAGGGACGGGGGGAACGGTGGCTGACCTGATTCTCTGCAGGGTCCCGCTGCTACAAACGGCCCGCTGTCAAGCACTAATGGGAAATAATGGCTGCAGCAGCATCACAGCGGCGGGCCGGGCTCGCTGGGGACCGGGGTGAAGGTGTCGGGGTCACATCTTCTGACGGCTCCTTGCATCCTCGGACAGATGCACGCTGCACAGAGGGGAGAACATCTGGAGGGAGCGATGACGTCGGCCAAATGAGGTCGTATGGAAAAGGTTGTGACTAGGAGGAAGTCAGTCGGGCTGATTGTGAAGCTTTGAAGGAAGTAGTAGGTCAGTTTTCTTTGGACCACTGCACCATGACATTGTTTTATTAAGAAACATCATTCTCATTGTGCACACAGAAAACTTCTGAGATGGATATTTCCCAATCATTTTTTTCTTCCTTGATGTAAATCCTCATGGGGTCAAGGGCAGACGTAAAGGGACATTTGCTAATGGTTTATTTTACGGGTCCGTAATTTCCCAATTTTCAAAGTTTTGTGGAGTGAACTATGTCATTTGGTATTAAGTAGGAAAGTTTCTTGAAATTTAAGTAATTAATCATCCATTATTCTCCATATATTCTGAATCGTGTGCTATAGCCTGTCGACAAATTTAACATTTTATATGTACAGCTGACTGTAAAAAAGACTTGCAATTAATTGGAATTAATGAGCAGTCTCTATTATTAGTACTGTTTAATGCACAACTGGAAGACAGGGGCATAGCGAAATGAAATCATGCAAAAGAAAGTGCTGAATTCCCTCACGCTGTCAGCATTATTAGAAACACAACGTATCGGTCACAGAACATTTGTCTAACTTCTTATTTCAATATGATGTATTTCAAATAAACACAGTGTGTGGGAATTCAGCACATGTCCTTGTAAATACTACAACATTACATAGTTAGTCTTGGAAGTTATTGCTAAATTATGGACCCATAAAATAAAGCGTTACTGGGAATGCAGTTAAGAAAAGAAGAACCATGTGTGACAAGCGGAACAGCCTTAACGGCATAACGGTGAATTGATTGATTCAGAGAGACAATACACCTCTAATGATATCAACCACAAACAACAACTTTGATCAGCTGCACGGCTATAACATTCAGCTGGCAGATTGTTCCTATTTTTCACTGAATAATATACAGATTTCTTTTTTTTTCAAAAAGGGCAGATCAGTTCAGTTTTCACCCAGATTTTATGTGAAGCCTGAATCTCCACAGTTTATGGTAAATAGAGTTTAGAATAATGCTTTATGTAACAGAAAGTGAAGAGAAAAATCTGAAGAAAATACAAATGAGCTACCGAAGCGCCAGAGTCCCTCAGCCTTAAAGTGTTTGAAAACCTTTACAGCGTTCTGCATATGGTATAATAAGATTTTTTTTCCCCTTGAGAAATCTTAATTAAGTGTTTTTTAAATATTAAACAAAAACAAAAAAGCCCTCTACATTGCATGCATATAACCCTGTTGGTTGGGAACACTCACATTATTAAGGCATTATGAAGGATGGTCCTGTTTATCCTTGTGAGATTTACAAAGCAGACTCCAACTAGTCACAATCAAAACCTTTAGGTATCATTAATATCCTTTTCTTCAACTTCAGAAAGTCTATCAAAACTGGAGCAGGAGATCGCCTCCACTCTGGAGTCCAGGTGTATTCTTTGCACTGAGAGCAATTTGAGTCCCAAAGGAACAAGCAGAGCCTGTTGCGGGTTGTAATTTGTTGCATTATGCGGAGTCTGAATCGCACCATGATTAAGTGCCTTGAATTAGGGCTCTTGGTTCTGTAGAAATTGGCCACAGAGGTCCCTTCGTCGCCATTATCATTCTTCAAACCAACAAAGGCAATCATCATTTTTTATGTGAAGCTTGTCCTCCGCTCCAGCCTGCAATTTAAAAATGTTCCAACTGAGTCACTGTACATGTCATTTGGCTATTTTCTCATTAGTCTTCCAGTCAAGGTCTGATTTTATTATGTTCCTTTTTTTTCATATTGAAACAGCTCTGGTTATCAAGAGGTCACTGCTTTTTTAAAATTTTATTTTACAACCTACATGCTTCACAACCTGCTCAGTTTGAGGTTATTACTGAGGCTATATTTCTTTGGTAGAAAATGGACATATTATTTAGAGTAACCAGGGTATTGTTTTTTTTATTTTTATTGCAAGACAAATGGTAAAACACTAACAGAACAAAGATAAAGTGTTTTCTGTGAAGTGTCATTTGGTTATGAAATGACTTTCATTGGACATTTTGACTTTGATTGGTAGACAACAGAAACTCACCCTCTTAGACTTTACGCCAAACTTTATAACCAGTGTAATGACGACAGTGAAAGTCACAGCTAATTGGAGTTATTTGATTTATGGTTGTGCTTTTTAAAATCTACTTTTTTTTTTAGCAACTTCCTTTTTCCCCCAGAGCAATTTGGGGTTGACTGTCTTGGTCAAGGACACTTGTAGGCATGTGGACAAGAGGAACAGAGGATCAAACAACTAAACCTACAATTAATGGATGACTTTAGCTGCATCCATCCATTAGCGATTTTACACTCTTTTTTAGGGGAGTTCAAGCAAACCAAAATTTAATCTCAGCACCCCTAAAAAATAATTATTAAACTTTCTGAGACCTGCGAGGTAGCCAATGATCCCGGCCGACACTGCTGTCTTTAAGAGGCTGTAGCGGTCTCAGTCGTAAGGCATCCAACGGGTTTCAACCATGTCATGTTAGTTTGTTGGGAAGGAGGCTAAATAACGGTCAAAATGTAGGCTTCATTTTGGCGAGGGAATGGGCATGGCGATTTTCAAAGGGGTCTCTTGACCTCTGACCTCAAGACATAAAGACATTTCCACCATAACTTGATGCAGAGACAGACAAATTGTCATGGACAAATTGGTCCATGACCACCAGAATCACCAGAATGCAGGAATATTACTGGGGGAGAACCCCCCAGATTCCTCGCTTAAT
>CAKAKR010064562.1:0-34292 GCA_916700685.1 Adelosebastes latens | reverse complement strand
ATACTCTTATCAACATGGGAGTGGGCAAATATGCTTGGTTTATGCAAATGTATGTATATATTTATTATTGTAAGTCAATTAACAACACAAAACAATGACAGATATTGTCCAGAAACCCTCACAGGTACTGCATTTAGCATAAAACAATATGCTCAAATCATAACATGGCAAACTGCAGCCCAACAGGCAACAACAGCTGTCAGTGTGTCAGTGTGCTGACTTGACTATGACTTGCCCCAAACTGCATGTGATTATCATAAAGTGGGCATGTCTGTAAAGGGGAGACTCGTGGGTACCCATAGAACCCATTTACATTCACTTTGACAGCCCTAGATTAAACCCGGTATTTGTGCACAGTTTGCAGATAAAGATCAGGCTACACTAATATTATTAGTATTATACTATTTGTAGAATTAGATTCCAGTGCCGGCTGCGTAGGATGGTTTCTGACTCATGTGAACCAAACATTTCCAATATATCCGGAGCGTTGTAAAGTCAAAAAGTCAAAAAGATTTATTATTGAAAAAAGTCAGATGTAATTATTTCAAAAATGTTTTCATTTAACAAAATTTTCTGCTTCGATCCATTCAAAAACAACATCAGCTATTCTTCAAGGAAAATAGGTTGGGAACCACTGATGAACTACCCATCTTTCAAAATAAGGTCAGAGGTGGATTCACAGGTCACTGCAGGGCATGTAAACATGTCCTCTACCTGTGTAACCTGACAGGAACCTGGTCTCTCGTGTGCACGCACACGTACTGTCTGACAAGCTGACAAAAAAATGTCAAATTACTGTCTGTGAGCTACGTTTGATTTCACCAGCTCTTCAACATGGCAAACTGCAGCCCAACAGGCAACAACAGCTGTCAGTGTGTCAGTGTGCTGACTTGACTATGACTTGCCCCAAACTGCATGTGATTATCATAAAGTGGGCATGTCTGTAAAGGGGAGACTCGTGGGTACCCATAGAACCCATTTACATTCACATATCTTGAGGTCAGAGGTCAAGAGACTCCTTTGAAAATGGCTACGACAGTTTTTCCTCGCCAAAAAAAAATGTAGCCTCCTTCGCCTATGTATGTAGTATGACATGGTTGGTACCAATGGATTCATTAGGTTTTGTAGTTTCAAATGATGCCAGTATCTTCACTCTAGCTTTAAAACTGAGCCTGATACAACCTAAAAATTGCAAGTTGCGTTAATTTGTTAAAGAAATTGGTAGAGTTAAAACAAATTTGCGTTAATGCGTTATTATCACATTAACTTTGACAGCCCTATTCTTAGTATTAGTCAGCTTTAGTAAATTTACAGCTAATGAAAATCACAGAGCTGCAAATAATATTTATTTTCAAACATATGGTCGTAAAATGCTTCATTGGGATTATAAAAGTGCATTCAGTTGTCAGCACATCACTGCTGCACCTATAATCTTTGTATGCATGAAGGCAAAGATCACACACTGACATTTACACACACAGATACTCGGGTTCAAGTAAGGTGCGATAGATGTGGCAGAATGATGATGTAAGAATGAATGGATGCTAAAAGAAGTTCAACTGAGGAGCAGGGCCATGCTTCTGTGTGTGTGTGTATGTGTGTGTTTGTGTGTGACCTACAGATGAATAATAGGAGACAGAGTGGTGTATAATTATCTCTACTTTTATTCATGGTCACAGGAGTTATAGTGATGGTGTACAACAAAAAGGTTGACAGCAACTTTAAATCAGACAACCTCTTTAAACGGACAAAAACACAGACCTGCACAAGGCTTAGACACGCCATATACAAGCTGGATTTATCTTCACGAAATGGGAACTACTTTCAAAAGAGCAAGGTAAAGTTGTGAGTGAAAAGGTGTTGAAGGCTATGAGATCGCAGTAAAAAGGAGCAGCGCAGATGAAGCTCAAGGCCACTGACTACAGTAGAAAGAAATATGAGCTGAAGGGTGGTGAGGTGAGTACGGAGACAGATGTTGTAGGTTCAAATCATTGGGAGGCGTATGACTACTTCAGTGTCCTTGAGCAGCATACAGACTCAAAGGATCCATAAAGCATTATGCTGCATCATCTCACATTTCATTCAGTCTTTCAATTATATAAAATTACAATCAAATGATTATATAATGTTCATAGTTTCTTAATGTTAGCTGCAAAGTATCACTTACTGGACTGCCTTACTGGATCACTTACTTTAGTTTAAAAGGGCATTACAGTGATTTAGTATCGCAGTCATAAAACTGGGAGGGCTTGTCAGGAACAGATTTTTTTTTTAATGGCCAAACTCAAAGCAGCAGCGACCGTGATATCCTAACTTTTAGTAACTAGTATGAGTCAGAGCCATAGATGCATTAAGGGAGCTGGATATGGCACCATCACTCAGCCTTGCTGCCAGTTGCACCAGGTTACTGCAACAAAAAAATCCCACCTGACCCAAAAATCATTTTCCCCATTATAAAAGACACGTCTGTAAAACTGTTGACAGGACACCTTCAACCAGGGTTTAAAGCTGCAGTAGGCAGAATGTTTTTGGCATCATTGGGCAAAAAAATCCATAATAACCTTTCAGCATATTGTAATTCAAGTGTTCTGAGAGAAAACTAGACTTCTGCACCTCCTCATGGCTCTATTTTCAGGTTTTAAACAATCTAGCCAGTGAAGGGAGACTTTGACCAATCACAGGTCATTTCAGAGAGAGAGCGTTCCTATTGGCTGTGCTCCGGCTGGTGGGCGGTGCTTGGTATATTCTCAACTTGATCTCAACATGGCTGCCGGGTCACAAACTTTCTAATTTTACTGCTAAACAGTACACTACAAGATGTTTCTGAACACATCTGAGGAGAGAAATAGGCATTACAGTAACCGAATATTGATTCATATATGATCAGCGCTGCCTAGTTTGACCGTTTGATCGGAGTTGGTGAGTGATTGACAGCTGCTCAGAGACAGATCAGCTCTAATTGGTTGTTTTCCTCCGGTCTGTGAAATCTTGCAGATGCCATTAGGAGCACCGGAGGACACTGGAGGACAAAGAGGCACATGATTTTTTTTTTCAGATTACCTGTCTCATCCGCTACTGTCAGGATATAGCAACCGTTTTATAAAAATTACTTCTTTTTTTAAAATCATATTTGCTCCAATTCTACCAACTGCTGCTTTAAGACAGACTTTTTTTTGACGGCCAATATGGCCGCTATTATACCAGTATTCCGGCCATATAGAACAACCGGACACATGTTTTAAATAGCCATATAACAGCCTACATTTGTCATAACTTGAAAATAAGTAAGTCTAATTGAAGAAGCGTTCTAAAAAATAAAATAACGGTCTGTAGCCTGCCAAATAGTTTGAAGCTTCATTCAATCCATGGAAGATTCATATTTGTAAAACTCTCCAGAGCCTAGAAAAGTGATTTTTATTGGCATGACGTCAAGGCAATGTAAAGTTTACGAGCCGAGCAGGAAAGTGCAGGGCAGAGTCGGCAGGAGAAACACTCCTCCTAACATAACACAAAAACATATTTTTTCCCCCTTTTTTTATAGTGATGACATCATAAAATATGACGACAGACATTATGAGCTTCTTTCAAAACCTCTATAGAAGCTTTGAATGTAAAAAAAAAAAACATCTGGCACAGCCCCTGAAATTTGCATGTAGGTTAATTTAACTGGATTTATATGAGTACTGCTGCTGCTCCGAGTTAAAATCCGGTTACACAAATGTGCCAAATAAGTCACATCCTTGGATAATGACGACATTTTCATAGGTTGAAGGCAGAACTTGCACTGTACTGTGATGTTGTTCCTCTTTTCTGCTTTACATACAACATAACGGCGAGATTTCACCATGTTTCTTTTCTCTTGTCTTTTTATCTGCATTTTTGGTATTGAAGTAAACCAAAAGTAACAAAAAGTAATCAGAATACATTACGTTTATATTGCGATACTTCTACTGATTACAGGTAATTAGTAATTGTATAGAATCACATTATTAAAGTAACCCTCCCAACCCTGACTAACAGCTAAGAGCAAAGGCCTTTTCATATACAGTATTCTGGTAATATGTAACGCTATTATATTGATCATATCTGTTTGTAACTGAATTAAACTATACTCCTTTCATTAAGTGTATAGCCAATGAAAGGGTAATGTGTATGTGTATGTAATTCTGCCACATGTTTTACAAGCCTTCGGAGAAAAAGAGAAAGAAAGCAATTTATTGAGGTCTCATGATCATAACTTTAAATCTAATAAAATCAAGGCTGAGGGCTGTGTGGTTCTATGTCGGAGTGAGAGAGGAAGACATGTGAGGGTCATTAGGTGGGCTCAATGACTGAATTCATATTCATATGTGAATCTCCCCCCCCCTTCCCTCTCTAAAGGAATACAGTGGTGTCACTGTTTACCTTTTATGCCAAGCTCTATCACTTCACTGTGGAGTGAAAAATACCAAAACTTCCTCCGAGGCTAATTCTCAAAAACAATGTACAATTTATTAGAGTCTCATGAAAACAAGATAACACACACACACACACACACACACACACACACTCAACAAACATATTTCATTCCAGAGGCGAGGGAACGGATAGACCGAGTGAGAAGACGTGAGACGGAAGGAAAAGAATGTTTGTTTTTCTTGTTAATGCAGATTAAAAATTAATTTCAAACAGCCTTTAAGGAAGTTTGATGAAATTGGTTGGAAATGTTAATAGTCCTGGGAGTTCTGTTTTTTGTTAAACATTTGAGAAAAATGTTTTCACTGTGAGACCATTAGAATACAAACACATAAAAAGATAGTAAAGTTAACGTGATCATAACATGTTAACGGAAATTTGTTTTAATGCCAGTTATTTCTTTAACGCATGAATGCAATCGATTTTTCAGAGGTTGTAGCGGGCTCAGTTTTAAAGCTAGAGGGGAGATACTGGGATCATATGAAACTAGAGAATCTAAAGGAATCCAGTGGTAATTGGCAGCAGACAACAGTGTTGAACACAAAGCAGTACTCTAACCCCGTAGGACGGAATTCAATTCATAACAAATAGCCTACAATAAAAAGTATTCACCCCCTTGAAAGTACTCATGTTTTATTGTTTTACAACACTGTATCAATGTAGATTTAAGGTTTTTGAAATGATCAATAGGAAACACTCTTCAATGTCAAAGTGAAAGATCTCTACAAAGTGATTTAAATTAATTCCAAAGATAGAATACAAAATATTTGTTTGCATAAGTATTACAATTAGGGCTGTCAAAGTTAACACGATAATAACGCATCTTTCAGAGGCTCCGTTTTAAAGCTAGAGTGAAGATATTGGCATCAAATCTAAGGAATCCATTGGTATCAATCGTGTCATACTACCCCTTCGGCGAGGAGGTTAAATAACGCTGCAAACGTACGCTAAATGTTGGCGAGGAAAAACTGTCATGGCCATTTTCAGAGGGGTCCCTTGACCTCTGACCTCAAGATATATGAATGAAAATGGGTTATATGGGTACCCACGAGTCTCCCCTTTACAGACATGCCCACTTTATGATAATCACATGCAGTTTGGGGGCAAGTCATAGTCAAGTCAGCACACTGACACACTGACAGCTGTTGTTGCCTGTTGGGCTGCAGTTTGTAGTGAGTACCTGTTGTGTACCTGTGAGGATCTCTGGACAATATTTGTCATTGCTTTGTGTTGTTAATTGATTTCCAATTATAAATATATACATACATTTGCATAAAGCAGCATATTTGCCCACTCCCATGTTGATAGGAGTATTAAATAGTTGACAAATCTCCCTTTAAGGTACATTTTGAACAGATAACAAAATGTGCAATTAATTTGTGATTAATCGCGGTTAACTATTTTAATCGACAGCCGTAGAATGAATAATTACGGAGCCCCCCTACACCCCAAGGAGAAAATTTTTATTAAGTCGCGCCCTCAAGTTAGTAACTCGTTCCCTCGAGTTAGTAAATATTTTTTACATTAAAAATTCACCAAAATTATGCAAAAGCATACTTTTCCAAACTAAGTGTTGTAGTACAACTATGAGGAGATCATTGATATGCCAAGTAATTTTGGTGGTACTACACTTTATAATACGGAAGTTATTGAATATTTTTCTCTTTTCGGCGTTGCACTTTGTAGACGGTCCCTGACCACTCGTCTCACAGCCGGCTGCACATAGGGACCAACGTTATGTGTCAAGCTCAAAGGACGGCTCGTTTTGATTGAAATGAGGTTGTACCTCGTTGTCTACCTTACTACGGTTAGAAAGAGACGTCGTTTGTGTTTTAACAACGTTTCTGTTATAAGTTATTGATCCAGGAAGTTTGAATCTGTCAATGTCTTTCCAACTTTACCGAAGTACATCATCTAGGGGGGCTCCATACATCAGCAATGTGTGGACAGTCAGGAATGATTGGAAGAAGTGCTCTATGAAGTAACTCGAGGGAACGAGTTAATACAAATTTTCTCCTCGGGGGTCTAGGGGGGCTCTGTAAATAATAGACAAACACAGGTTGAATGATGTTCATGATCTCCTGTTTCATTCATGTGATATCATGAAACTTCACTTGTATTCAAAGTGCTTTACACACTCTGAGTTCTTGCATTTCGAGCAAATCCAACTCCTTTTCAATGATTTTTTTTTTTAACAACATACCAGATAATCCCTGATCAGCGTTTCACTAAAGGAATGAGGAACCTCAGCACTACACTCCATCCTATTTGTTGTATTAACCTTAATTTATACAAGGAAATCCAATTGTAAAACTAATTTGAAAACGCTGCTGTGCATAATCAATAACGAAACACGTTAAAAATGTTTCAACGTAGACAGCTGAGACACACCACTTCGATAAAAGTTTGCTATTAACCGCCACAGCCACAGAGGTAAAAAAATAATGTTAGGACTGAAGGAAAAGAGAATTAGAGAGTAAGTAGCTCCCCACTGAAAACACCGACACAAAGCTGTGTCAAATTAGGTTGGAAATCAATCAGCAGACTTTGACAAACCCCATATATACTGCATGAGTTCCTCTTGTTCTTCACCCGTCTGAGCTTTGTTAATTGTTTCATGTTGCTTTGAAAACACATATCAAAGCGCTTTTTTGCAAGACTCTTCTTTAATCTCTGGAAAGACTGCTGTTTGGCATTCAGCCTCATATGACCCTCAGTCCTTTCCATTGTGATTACCTCGACATTTACTACACGGTGCATCATTTTGTCAGCTGTACCTCCTGTGTGTAGAGGTGGTGGTTAAAGTCTTCAGGGGCTTAGGATGCTCCGTTTCAGCACTTTAATTTCTCAGGGGACTCTACCTAAAAGCTGCTTTTTTTCTGATCAGCTCACTAGCCATATTTGTGATCATGTCAGGTATATACACAGCTGATGTAAGGTAAAAGCAAGCTGTTCAGGAGGGCTTTGTAAAACCACAGGCAATCAATATCCTTCTTACGGGGATTTTTTTTGTAGAGGTCATAATGCTGGATGTGGGAACGGCCTCTGGTAATAGGCTACACTGCAGAGAACTGTATACTGCATTATGGGGCTCTGAGATGGAGGCTGTAGCCTTGCATATAAATGTCTTTTCACATTTTAAAACAGACCTTTCAGTCGACTGAACAAATTGCTTCATTTTTTGTGAACAAAGCTCAGTCTTTAGTCGACTCAAGGTCTTGTTGATGGGGAGGGGGGCTTGTGTGTTTGAGTATAGCTTAGAAGTCAGTCTGGAGATTGGATAATTCCAAAGATTTATAGCGTTTATATCCAGCTTGTACACTGCTGCATAATAAGGGATGGCATCAGTGTACAAGCTGGATTTTAACGCTTAAAGACGCACAAGTGTGCATGTTAATGAATGAATTTTCTCCTCTATACATACCGTGTGATGTTTTTGTCAGCTGTCCTTTTTATTTTTTGGTCTTTCTGAGTGAAGTGGAGTGGAGTGGAGGCGTGTTATGGTGGGTGGAAGCAGCATCCACATTTTGTCTATGCTAGAAAAAGCAGTAGCAGGTACAAGAAGATTTCTGTTTACTTGAAAGATCTTTTTCCATCGACTTTTTATAGCATGTTTTCCTGCTGCATGCCCCCGTTAGCTACTGGTGTAGAATCATATGGATCCTGGGAAACCCAGCAGTGAGAAGCAGGTAGACTATACAGTCCAGGCTTAAAATAATACAGGTTTGCCACTGGACTGGCTACAGTAGTGATTTATTTTATACCATTTCAGCTTTTGTAGTATTGGTTTGTTCTGTAGTGTTTTACAGTTTTGGATGGGCTGTGTTTAGTTTTTTTTGTGGTACATGTAGCGCACTCTGAGTTCTACATCTTTAGGCATTGGGAACCCGAGCCACTGCCTCTACTTTTAGTGGCTTTTGTATGTTTTAACTCGATAAATTAAGAAAAGCAACCCGTTCTCACTCCCAACTCGTCAAACACCGCCAATTCGCCAGCGGCCCTCGCCATCGGAAACCGATCGCGGAGCAGCAACAGCTTGTGACGAACCGGGCTTTCAAATAACTCCAATGTAAACCCGCCCGCGGCGTTATTCAACGGTCGGAGCAAGTGAAGTAGTATTAATAGCTTGAATGTCCGCTAAGGGCGGGCGGGAGGGCTTGGTGGATGGGTCAAACAAACACAAGACTTCACGTACGTCGTTAGTCACGTGACTCGTTGGTATCGTCAGTCCCGTGAGTCGTTAGTCACGTAGGTCAAGTCAGTGAAGTTAACGTCAACGACGACCGTTTCCTAATCCTAACTAAGTGGTTGTCTTATCTAAACCTAACTTCCTGTGAAAAGAGAAGTTTATTTTGAGAGGACACTATGCATGTAACGAGTGTATCTTGACACGCCGTCGCCGGTCCGTCCAAAAGTAACACAAGGGGGGTACCCCGTGCGTTGGTCTCTGATGCTGAGGGGCACTGACCAAGTGGCGATATTTGACGAGTTGGGAGTGAGAAAAGTGGTATTTTGAATAAGAAGCCTTGTAATGGCATTGCGAACTACCTATACTTCTTTATTGAAGTAACCCTGTAGTAAATGCTGTTCTGCTTAATTTATCTCCAGTTAGAACAGAAAGAAAAGGGAAAAGGGATGACGAGAAGAAAAGAAAAATGAAGAGAAAGAAAGAGATGTGTTTCTGTGTGCAGTATACTCCTCATCTGAACAACTTGACACTTACTTTATCACTTCTGCTGGTCTTTCCAGCTCACTGCGAATAAAGATCGTATTTTGTTCACTCTAGCTGAAAACGTGTGCTGCTGATCTGGCAGCCATGATGGACTGGGCTTCTAAAGCACAAACTTCTTCAACTTCTTAGGTCGGCAAACTCAAAGTCAAATCACTTACTCCAATACTCCAATCAACTGGCCACAGGTTCTGTTATATATGAGTTTCCACAACAAGAGGAAAGGGTTCAAACCAACTATAGACAGACCTTTAGAGTAAAATCACGACCACGCTGCTGAGTCAACAGATTCCTGTGCTGCAGAAGGTCTACATCACTTAAATGGCTTGGACAAGCAATTCCATTCATGGTCACGCACACGGGAAACCATTAGCACACCATCACCTGTAATCTACCATATTCCCAAGTGACCCAGCACTTGTGCATACACACACAATCAATAACATGATTGATTTTATAATTAGAATAGTACATTATTATAATTGTAATAACTTTTACAACTGTGACTAATGGTGTTAGCCCGGCAACACAGACGCTTGTTCCATCTAATCATATTTTAATACATGCATTTCTGTTAATTAGTTGCTTTAATAAAGGTAGTGCTGTACATTGTGGAAAATGTGGCGGTAAAGAATACTTATGTAAGCCTGCTTGTGCAACTGGTGCTTAAGCTATTGCATAATACGGATGTGAATAAAACTCGTCCGGTGACTTTGTCAGATGAAATGAAAGAGGGAGCGAAACACAAAGCTGCTCACCTCCTTCACACTTAATCAAAAATATCTGCAAGGCTATTGTGATGGCTGCAGTGAGGCATGAAGGGCTCTAAATAAAGCTAATGCGGGGCACACACTACACGAGAATCAAGACCATTTTGGGCCCGACAATCGTCAGCAAAGCCCTGATTTTTTGATGGTTCTAAAGATTATCTTGCCAGATATTCCTGTGGTGTGAGGTATGTTAGGAGTGTTTTTTACATCCCCCGATCGGCTAGGAAGTCCATCCTGGCCGCACCGATCTCAAATCGTAAATATTAAACATGTTCAATATTTACGATCGGATATCCTGTTGTGTGTGTGGAACCCCGAGTCACGTGGGAACGAACGACAGCCAATGGGGAACCAAGCTGACTGAAGAAGGAGGGACAACCATCGTTGTCATGGCGGCGGCTAACTCATGAGCTAATGCAAAACGCGAAGCATAAAGTAGTAGTAAGATGGAAGCTCAGAAATGGAGGACCAACTTCTTAATTTGTGGGAACAACGCGAGTGTGTATTTAACAGGTCTCCATGATTTCATCCATCCATCCTTTGTGAATTTTCCGTACAAAGTAAAAACTAACATTGCTTATTCTTCCTGCCTGTCGTCCGCCATGTTTGTTTACACTAAAGTCACGTTTGATCGTGAGAGATTTTGCGAAATTCACATTTTTTTCAGTTGGGACTCTTGTTGTTGATGAATGAATCTGTTAGGTTGTGGTGTGCTGTTTTGGCCAAATCGTTGCTCTCCACACACTATAGGAACAAATCTGTTAAATTCAACATAACATGTCGTTATGTGTGGGGTCGCTCACATTTTCAACATCTGTTAAGATTTGAAAATTGCTATTGCATAATGTGGATGTGAATAAAACTTGTCCGCTAACTCAGATAAAATGAAAGAGGGAGCAGAAACACAAAGCTGCTCACCTGGTCCTTCACACTTAATCAAAAATATCTGCAAGGCTATTGTGATGGCTTCAGTGAGGCATGAAGGGCTCTAAATACAGCTAAGCAGACACATAATGTAGCTAAACAGGGACGCATACAGCACACGTGCACAAATCTGAGAAAGTACAACTGACGACAAGTAATAGCAGAACACAGAAGCAACCAAACTCCACAGGTGTGTGCATATTTTCCTCAAAAACATGACACCCCGAAGCCTTCGCTGCTCCGTCTCCAACTCGCACGCTTAGTCTTGTTTCCCCCCCGCTCCCTTCCGTCTCTCAACCAGCTGTGCAGATAAACAACAAGGAGCTCAAGTGGAGAACAGAAACATCCCTGATGGCGGCCCGGGGTAAGAGCTCTTCTAATTACACTACAAAACACAGCCTTGGCTTCCTCTCTCTCTCTCTCTCTCTCTCTCTCTCTCTCCTGCTGCTCCTAAACTCTTCCCCTCCGGCTCCCCAGTCTCTGCACCACTTCTTGCCTCGCTCTTGAATTTTTAACCACCATGTCAAACTGCTAAAGAAATCATTTCTCTCGTCTACTTTTTGTGATGTGAAACAGAAGACTCACACCCCTCCACGTCGACTCTTCCCATCACCACCTGTCTTCCCTTTCATTTCAAACTTTTTCCTCTTTGCCGTCCTCCTGTCCCTGATCTGCCCCATCATCTACTGTCTGGTAATAACAATGGTCTCCTCTTCTCTTTACCATCATCTCCAATCTGCTCTTCATTTTACAACAACTATAGGCGAGGTGGTTGTATCTGACATCTTTCTAAAAGGGATTCTCCAATCAAGCTTTTAGTGCTGACAGCAAACACCATTTTATCACGTCATTAGGATCGACCGATCCAATATCCGTTTGGTTGATTTCCTGTTTTGAAGCATTTTTCACAAAGATAACACACAAAAGCCACTACTTTGCCTAATGTAAGTTCGGATCATATCACGATCGAGTCACGGATCGGATAAGCAGAAAAAAAGGGAGGAAATATAACTTTTAGAGATGTCCCCATCATGTTTTTTTGCCACAGATACAGATCGGCAATCATCAATGAGCCATATCGTCCAATACAGATAGTTTTTTGTTGTTGTTTTTTAATATAAATGTTATCCTTTTACTCTGTTTTAGTCATCTATAGTGGTTGTTTGCAGAAAAACACACAATTCAAATGATTAGGAAATAAAAGATTGTATTTTTATTGATAAATAAAAATCTTGGCATTAGTAGTTCTAATTCTGTGTTTTAAGCTGCTTAGAGCTAGCGTTAGGAAGTTAAACAAGTCATAATTCCCTCTCTAATATCTATTTTATATTGCTGTTAAAACGCTTCCTTCAAACAACTGGATTTATTCAAATTTCTCGCCAAAAGCTAAATTTTACAAATTAAATTTTGAACATATCATGATAACGTCATAATTTTACGCCTCATTTTTACTGAATAGAGTCCGAACACATCATAATGTGTTCAATGGAACCTCTGTATGTTAGCAGTTAACCGCTCCGGTGCCGCCAACGTTACTAGCACGGATTTGTTGTTCTCAATGTAGCTTAATCAGGGATCGGCGACTAGAAAGCATATAAATGCCGATCTCCCGATCACATATTTTTACTGAATATCATCTGATAATAATCAGCAGTGAAACTTTATTTCACACTATGATGATTAGACTGTGTAATTAATCGGTTCCCGAGCCGTGGGAGGGGGAACCGTAAGGATCACAGATCAACAACCGTCTCCTTACCTTAAAAATGCTGCACAGGTCTCCCGCCCCAGGCTACGTCTCTCTGAGAGATAAAGCTGTAGCCTTAGTTTTATAAATCCCACACCTGGTGAAAATTGTCAAACAGGAGGCGACATCACATTTTGGGTTGTCATAATTTCATGTCCCCTTTCAACATTACGGCAGACTCGCTCTTGCATTATAAGTTCCACTATGATCTGTTGTCTGCGGTCGCAAAATAACAGACCACAGAAGCGGGTGTCAAAAAGTTGCTCAAAATTAGATTCTGACAAGCGAACTTACACTGGAGACATACAAAACACTCATACATGCAAGAACAAACTCTCCAAAGCTTGTTTTCATTTAAGAGAACGCTGAAATTCACCGTTTACTCTGTTAGCTCCAGTAGCTGGTAGGATGTTAAGCACCAGCAGCCTGAACATACTGGCTCCTTTACTGCATTTGCATCAACAACACCATCTCGAGTTTGTGTGCAGCTGGACGGGAACATAAAGTGAGTGGTGGAGACTCGGCAGCCATGATGGATTGGGCAGTGAAAACACTGCGAGTGATTTTGTGATGTTATTTCATCAGCTGGTACAGATTGCTGTCTATTGGAGCCTCCCGACTTTCTACTACTTTCTTCACTTCCAAATGAGACATTCAGGGAGAAAAATGGTGCCTTACCAAAGGAGGAAACTTTAAGAAATATTACGTAAAGTACTGAGGGCAGTTCCACTGAAATAATGCAATTATAATGCAACAACATTCTGACACCAAAACGATGAACTGAGTGACTGATAACTGTTTGTTTGTGTGTGCAATAATGAATTTAACATAATAAGGTTGGCAGCCTAAACGTTCACCCATTCACAGACGCTAACACCCCACATATAGTATCAAGTACTTCAAGGTTTCTTTCTGAATTTTGTTGCCTTGTTTTCCTGATTCCTCTTTCACTTCTCCTTGTAACTCAGCTTTTTTCAAACACACAAAATGTAAAGAAATACTGTGTCTGTCTATCTTGTAGTTTAGTGAACTGGGACTGTGACGTACGTATTTGTGTGTATTTCTGTATGTTTGCATCTAAACAGCTTCGGTCTTATTCTTTTGAACACAAAATTGTCGAACCATTAAGGTATCTTGTTTATTCTCCTATTCCCCTGTGGTATTACTCATCCTAGCCATAGATAGACCTGGGAGTATACACTGTATGTAAGAAGTGGACGTAGTCACCGTGACGTCACCCACTGGTTTGTGGACTGCCGCTTTGAAGCCTCGAGTTTTGGCTGTCGCCATCTTGGATTTTTGCAACCAGAAGTGATACAAGAGGGTGGAGCTAAGTACAACCGAACGCTGAATAAGACATTTCTAGGCGATCCAAAAAGTTATCATTAATGTTCATTAAGTGAAAACACACTGTGAAAGGGTTAAAATTCATAAGACGAAAACACGAACAACTCCCAGACCGGACAACGCCGTGGTAACGACCTGTCAATCACAAGGTAGCCACGCCCAAAAGCATCCCCTGCTTTATGGTCTATTTGACTCTAAATGGGACCATAATTTACTAAATGAACATCATGCTGTATTGAAGAAGACTTGAAACTAGCGATTGAGACCATAAACTCATGTTTACAATGTTTACTGAGGTAATAAATCAAGTGAGAAGTAGGCTCATTTTCTCATAGACTTCTATACAATCAGACTTCTTTTTGCAACCAGAGGAGTCGCCCCCTGCTGGCTGTTAGAAAGAATGACAGTTTAAGGCACTTCAGCATTGGCTTCACTTCTCAGACCCAGAGTTGCCCACTACCTGGGAGCCAAACCAAAGACAGACCTGACCATGTTTGCTTACTTGTTGATGCAGTGGATAACTAGAAGTACAGTTATGAAAGTTTGCAGACAAAAACATCAACCAAAACAGATCCAACTCATCTCATCCCCTGTTCAGGTTTCCATCAGTGAAACAAATAAGATAGAGCAGGAAACACACAGTAGTTTTAGTATTACACAATCTCTGCTCCTGGTAGTAGCCTACTTTTGACTGTAAGAAAAATAAAGCACTCACTGTATTTACTGTCAGAGTTTTTCTATTATTTTCATCTTGATTCTCCTCACTCCTTGCCAAAACTCATCCTTTCATTTTCAAGAAGAAAAAAAACACTTCTTTGCTCCTCCTGTTTAATTTTGTAGTTTTTTTTCCTAAATGTAAATATTTTTTTTATGCACACACAATCCAGGGCAACCCATTTTCTTTCACTCGGTTCCTCTCTCTCGACTAATAACTCATCTCTGCCCATTTGTTTGTTCAATTATTTTGTTCATGCTTTCATATCGTCATTTCTTTTTTCTTTGTTGCTTTTTATCTTTCCGCCGCTCACTCCGCTCATCTCTCTCTCTCTGCCTTCTGCAGGTTATTTCTCCTCCAGGAGCCAATCTAGCTGTGATTGATCCACTCATCTCTTCTGCATTAGAGTGCCAGAGGAACAAACCCGTAGTATTAACAACACCAATAAAACTGATGATGGTAATAAAGAACCACACTAGCATTATCTGCGCTGTTGATATAAGTAATGGAGAGTGAGTTATCTCGGATGGATCTCGTGTTCTGATTCGTTCCCTCTCTCACACGAATACAAACAATGCACACGTACGCACACACTGCAGAGAAAGTTTAATCTATTTAACAAGGCAATTTATGTGATAATCAGGCCATAACTTTCTAATTCATGAGGTTTCTTTCTGGAGACTACCAATCAAATTAACCCGAATCATTGTGGCTCTCCAGCATCAGCAGGATTCCCAGGATCCCCCTGCTGCCTGCAAAGAGCTGACGGGCAGGAAAACAGTTTGATAGAACAAGTGTTATTGAAATGTGGTCCAATCCTCTTGTCTCAGCACATTTTCACTCATCGGGTCTTAATCAATGGAGTCCGGGTCACGGCCAGGATTAGCTTCATCATCAGTTTGTCTGAATGACAAATTAATCCTTTTACTATTGGCAGTAACAACTAAGGCCTTAAGACAAACGACTGTATACCAACACTGAGCCAATGAGTCGCCCACAGGGCACGAGTTATCGGTAGAGTTCGGTCTAGCGCCGCTGCCGTTTTCTGTTTTTTTCTGGTCGTCAAGAGTTGAACAGGCACAATAGGGATGTTAATAATTATTTTGAAAATCGATTAATCATTTAAAGACATCTAATGTCTTTCTATATTTAGACCTGACGTCTCGAAAACACCGCTAAATTTGGGCTGTCGGTGAAAGTTAACCATAGCGTAACCATAGACCAAGTATAGCCTGGCTATTAATTCAATGTATATGTCTATTAACTATTAACAATCCATATATAAACTATCAAAAAAGATCACCTTTGTCAACAAAAACTTGAGCTTTCCAGTTAAAGTGTGCAACGGGGCACAATATCCACGAGATGGAATTGCCTGCACAGTGTTACAGTATGCAACACAGTAGCCCTGCACCTCATACCACCTTCAAATATTCAGTTTTTATTGAGCTTACTACTTGTTTGTGCGCTGACTCAGTCCTATGGTAATTATTTAGGCTGTACTTTGTAGTAGTGTTGTATAAAGACTGCATTATACTGAAGGCTGTTTCTACCATTTCATTTACAGGCTTCATGTACATTTCATTGCCTGACCCTGCCCTTACAGCGGAATATAATCCAATTCAAGCTTCTACAATTACCATAAAGCTGAATCAGCACTTCTTTTCGAGCACTGTTTGAATTACCATGTTCATAGTTTCTGTGTTTCTGGTCTCGCAGTGTATGGTTTATGGTGTATATGGTGCTTAAAGGTCTTTTTATGTAGAGAAATAAAATACATTTTTAAAAAAAACAATACATCTACAGAGCCTTAAGAAAGGCGCTGAATACAAGTATGGCTTTTCCTGAAAAAAAAATATATTATGATTAATCATTTTAAAAATTTTGGTGGTGAAGATATCTGACGTTTAGTTCCCACTTCTAACAAGGCTTGTGAGCCAATAGAAAAACGACGTTGGTATCACGTGGTATCTCTGGGTCGCCAGTTAGTGTTGAAAAAAAACAGATAAATGGCTGAGATTTGTCTGGCAACGACTTGTTGTGAAGTAAATACAATCGAACGGGGGAAGGAGAATTCGACATCTAGTTTACAGTAAATGTCAGTTTATTTTGATTAGGGGAAATGGAAGGAGAACTTTAAGAGAACACACATCGCAGTTCAAGGTTTGAACAATTATCATACACTCCTGAAAACGACCGGAGGCCTTACAAGGTAAAATACAGTCTCACTCTGTGTGTCCCATTCCAGGAGAACAACATCATAAAACTCCTACTGCTGGCCTGCAGGAAGACAGCCCTAGCACCGCGGGATTGATCTGACCAATAATTCTAGCAACAGCTCATTTAGCTGAGACCAGAGTCTATGCTTCCCATCTGTCCCTCACCTTCAGTCTCTCTGCCTCAGATTCCCTCCAACCTCATTTGTTTGTCTAGAAAGCAGTTAAAATTAAATCATGGGACTAATCAAATTTGAAAAAAAAAAAAAAAAAAAAAAAGATGGGACGAATGGTGGCAATTTGATGCTGATGACAATCTGAACTTGGACTTGTTGTCGGACGCGTGCCTACTTTTTGCAAACGCATGCAATATGAATGCATAGGTTATTGCATTTTTAATGAATGTCATCGGAAGGCCAAATGTGGGAGTGTGGTTTTAATTGAAGGGGAATTATTCAAGTATCAGCAATCAATCTGCCCTTTCTCAGGGATTATGTCACTGTCATCTAATATTCCAAGAAAAAGTAGGTTTAACCTTTTCTACTTCTTAATAATGTGGTTTAGCCCTCTCTGGCATTAACACTGTATTTATTTATGCAGTAAATTTAAACCAAAATTTGTATTTATTTATGCTATTCTTGCATTTTTACACACTTAATGATAGATCGTATTTTTTCAGCATTATTATTAGCACTGTTATAAATATTTGTCATTCATATTTACTTTTGATTTCTCCATGTTTATATCTATATATCTATATATCTAATTTATTTATTTATAGTCTAGATTGGGAGCAAAAGTAACTCAATTTCCCCGGGGAACAATAAAGTATTTTTGTTTCCTTGCTGGAGAGAGGGAAGTTCGTCCCGAAGTGGCCGCTGTATTTATACCCTTGACCTTAAAGAACCGGAGTGGAATTGGGCCACAGAGTCAGTCCTGGTATCACGTAAAACTAGAAAACCTAAGGAATCCATTGGTATCAACTATGTCATGCTAGCATGTGGGGAAGGAGGATAAATAACGCTCCAAATTTAGGCAAAAGTTTGGTGAGGAAAAACTGGCATGGCGGTTTTCAAAGGGGTCCCTTGACCTCTGACCTCAAGATATCTGAATGAAAATGAGTTCTACGGGTTCCCACGAGTCTCCCCTTTACTGAGCTGAACTGAGCTGTCAAACTGACAAAAGTTGGCAGTTTTCTTTTTTGTAAACATCATATTTCTTTGATATTTTATATATTTGACATTCTGGCTAAATTTGATAATGGAAAGAGGGCCATGCAGTTGCATTAATATGCTTCATTTTTTTATGTACAATGCCAACTTTTGATAGTTGCTAAAAGGTTCGGGGGTTTTGAGGGGAGGTGAGTCACACCTTTATCGACACACTCCCCATAATTCAGCGATCGGTCCGGTACGTATGAGACCAGTCAGAAATAGAGCTTGTGAGAGACTGGCTCCGTGAGGTTCGTCACCCATCAAACTACGCTGAGAAAAAACTGGAATAAAATGACAGCAGTGACGATGGTTACTATGGTGATTTCACCAAAAACCACAGCTTTTGATAAAATGTTCATAATTTGGGCACTTTTGGTTTTAGGCCACAAGAAGGAGAACCAGAAGGTGGTATTCTCCTCAGAGTGAAAACAATGACAGTAAGGCAGGGGGTATAACATCAAACAGCAGCATGTGGTCCATTGAGAAGGTCTGTACTGCCGTTGGCCCAAGATGTATTAATTGTGAATTTGTTGATTTCAGCATCAGAGCTCCAGTTTCTCCAAAAGGCCACAGGCCAGTGACCTCAATATGAGCACATATACATTCGAGAACATGTCCACAGGCTGCAAGTAATAATATGTACAGTGCACTCAGTATGATGCCCAAGTTGCTGTAACTAACTTAAGACTAATACCCCTTTCACACCGAGGACTCAACTAAGGTTGAACCACTGTATGTTTGAAAGGGTTAACCCGCATTGACAGACTCGGCATCGCGACACAGGTCGAGAGACGGGTCAGATGTATAAAAGGAAGGTGTGTTTTGGGTTCAGTTTCATAAGGTAGCGAACACAAAGGTTTACCTGATGTGAGTGCAGCTTATAATACAATAAACTAATCACACAAACTGCCCAATTTATCAGTGGATGTATACAAGTGAACAATGCCTTCTTTATTAAACTAAATTACAGTTAGTTTAAAGGCCTTACTGAATTATTATTTCATCCAACTTTATTAGGAACTAACTTGTTTTAACCCCTTACTTTTGTCCCTGGGGTTACAATAAATGCATACAATATTAGCTGAGGAGCTCATTCACTCAACGCTCAATAAAGTTAACAAGTTCATCTAGTTGTTCATGTTTCTGTGTGTGTGTGTGACGTGTAAAGACTTCAAAGTTACAATAGAAATTAGCTTTAAGTGTTTTTCAGCCTTAAATCTCCTGTGAGGAGGATGTTTACCTCACATTCTTGTCACAGCACCACCTGTCCTGATCGTCAGTCAGGTTCGTAAGGGTCCTTGTCTTGATAAGGGGATGTGCTGAATGTGGCTGAGAAGAAGAGGGCTGAAGGCAGGAAGTGTTAAGGTGCCGGCCCCGAGAGGATGCGCTTGTAGCCACGTTTCCGTCCAAATGAAATGCAAATTTTTAAGGTTCTCTATACGATATTCAGAGCATTAATATAGCAGCAGACAACTATTTGTAATGTAAAGATTAGGGCTGTCAAAGTTAACACGATAATAACGTGTTAATGTAAATTTGTTTTAACGCCACTAATTTCTTTAACGCATTAACACAACCGATCTTTCAGAGGTTGTAGTGGTTGTCAGTTTTAAAGATAGAGTGAAGATACTGGTATCATATGAAACTAGTAAACCTAAGGAATACATTGGTATCAACTATGTCATGCTAGCTTGTCGTGAAGGAGGTTAAATAACGCTCCGAACTTATGCTAAATTCTGGCTAGGAAAAATTGTCATGGCCATTTTCAAAGGGGTCCCTTGACCTCTGACCTCAAGATATGTGAATGAAAATGGGTTCTATGGGTACCCACGAGTCTCCCCTTTACAGACATGACAGACATACTGACCACATTTTTACAAGATCTGTAAAAGAAAATGCAAATGTATGTGTGTTTTCATACACTATTGTTATGCAAATTAGTAGTTGGTTGGCGCGAATTCTCCAGTCAGGTGCCATTATACCATTACAGAAGAAGAGGGCGCATTGAGATAACATAATAGAGAGCCAGTCAAACCCCATAATGGTGGGAAAAATGGAGAAAACATGATGTGAATATGGCATTTATGTTTGTTTCATGTATTAATTTTAGGAAGGTTACAGTCTCCTCATCGCTCCTCACAGATCTGATATCGTCTGCCATCATTTTTCATCTCTTCAGTGGACGTTTAAGCCACATGCTTCATGTATGTTGTGATTAATTTGCCAAGTCTGTTTCCATTACACTTTTGTGCATTTTGCTTTTAACCTTTCCACCTCAACGTAAAAACCTTTTTGAAATATTTTTGTTGTTTCCACTCAGGTTTTTTAATGCGTATATTCAAAATATGCAATAAACAGGTGGATGGAAACAAACCTAATGTCTGTAAAAAGTGTTGTTTTTACCCACACTGGATCAACTTGTTTAAAGCATCACCCCTCTGTTCCATACAAAGTGTTTATATAAAAATGTGTCACTGTGTCATCAACTCATAACTGTTTGCCAACCATGCCTTTGTTATGGAACCCTTTATACTGCAGCAGAGCAGTGTCACTCTCCAGCTCTCCATTCTCTCAAAGGTCACCACTGTCTAGACGACTTTGCTATTGGTCAATACCACAAAATTACTTGTCAAACTTTACCAAGTTGGACTCAACAGGATGAATAGGAGCCCCAGGAGTTCAATTTTGAGCAAGATATGCCAGACATGGGAGTCACTGGGTGGCACAGAGGACATTGAGCACACCCACCACTGCAGAAAGTTAGATCCGGTCCCCAGCAGCTCCGACTTAGTGTCCAATCAAACAGCAGTGTTTACGAGCGTGGGAAGCACATAATTATTGTCACTGCAGTAGCAACTCCTATAAGGACCATAATGCATGGGGAAATAAATAGGAAGAAAGAAATAATAAGCAGAACTTGCAGCCAAAAGGAAGTCTCTTAAACAACAGTCACTGCGGCACTTTGTTTGAAGCACCAAAGTATTAGCCCAACAAATACGCACACAAACACAGATATTTCCTAGTCTTTCAGAATCATATCAGTTTTTTTTTTTTTTTTACTTGAACTTTTCCGGAGTTACAAATATTTTCCTTGAGGCTCCCTGAGTGACTGGGGGGAAAACGCATAACTCCACCATAAATAGTCATATTTTATTATACTGACATCAAAGGAAGATAGTACTGGAGAAAATAAAAAGCAAAGGCTGACCTTTTCCAACCATTATATTTAATAAGCGAACCATGACTCTTAAACCTTGGCCCTCTGATGTCGAGAAAAAAAGTAAACTACCAGCCCAACTGACTGTGTCCTCTCAGTACCGCAAGAGATACCTAAGACAAAAAAATAAAAATAAGACGTTAACTTAGTCCAGCCAATGCAAAGAGCAAACAGCCCGGTGCATCATCAGGTATCGAGTACTAAAGGGTGCCTTGTGCGGCGGTATCGAATGCCAATGGCTGTGACAAAGCGTCAGTATTTGACGCCCTGGGAACAAGAACGAACTCGGCTGTCCATCTCCGTACTGCTGATGACCCCCCCTCTGTCAGTCCCTAACACAGTGACATACACTACAGTATTGTCTAGGGATGTCACGAGAACCGATACTTCGGTACCAAGTTGATGCCAAAATTCAAAAAACGTGACGGTACTCGTTTTCTACAGTACCGAAGCTACCGTACGATGCCTGCAGGGTCCGAAATTAACGCCCGCCAAGCGCCAAATGCGGCTGCTTCTGTCACATGCTCTCTGTGTCGGAGTTTGACACGCACGCACGCAGGCACGCACGCAATGACTTGGTCCCACCTCTGGTAGCCTTTACCCGGTGAAATGTCACCATGTCAGTGAATTTAAACTACTGCTTGCAATCTGAGGATATATATAAACACATATACACATTACAAATTGATTGTTTTTGTTTTTACCGTGGTATCGAATTGGGTATCGAGAATTGTGGAATTTCACTAGTATTGGTATCGACTACTAGATCTCTGGTATCGTGACTTCCCTAATATTGTCACGTGCAAAGGATGCGCGTTATGGGCAACCACCTCTCTTTCACTTCCCAAAAGCATTTGCAAAGCTATACTCTTAAATGCAATAATCAAGGAGTATAAGACCGACTGATTTGCCTTGAACTGGCTTGGTATAAAAATGTCAATAAATAATACATTTTTGGTGTATTTTATACCGTGGAAAGTGGTAATCAAGGTGGAAAAGTTGTGACTAAGTTTTAGCAAGTGAAGCAAAGGGTAAATGTAGTGACAGTGAGTCTAAATGAAAGCATGTTTCTTCGTGTAGAAATCTGAGAAATTGACTTTTGGGCTTTGTAATTGTGCAGACTATAGCGTGTACCAGGACCAACAATTGGCTGTTTTTCTGCTCAGCTGGTTTAGTAAATTAACTCCACTCGGTGCTATATGGATCTGACATCATCTTACATATGGATTGCCTCTCTGTGCAGTGACATGTAATCTGGGTTTTAAAATAAAGACCTGAATCGCCTGCTCTTTGGCAGGACCCGATGTATCTTACCCACAAAACCATCTGTGTAAATGTAATTCATTATCAACGTGCCTTGAATTTAACAACTCACCCTTCAACAAAAGAGGCATGGGTGAACTCTTCTAGCTAATAAACTCACTTTATTAGACAGCAGCTGAATAATAACAATGAACTCTGATCCTTTCAATAATTTATTCGTGGTGGCTTGTAAAACCTGAATTCAACTTTTCAGTGCCCGTCTACCAGGCAGGACAACTGGCCTTAATGTCATCTAATCTCATGATCCAATCACTCACTAATCACTGCATTATGGTTTGTGGAGTGAAACTCTGCCACTGATACTTCACTATTTCATCCGTCTCCTCGCTCCCTGGGTCCGGCTTCTCTTAAAAATACTCAAATGGCCTTTGTACTGTAATGCAGACACCACTCATCTGCTAGCAGCCTCCAGGGATCAGGGAGCAACTGGGCTTTAATGTCAAAGGCAGTCAGAGGATAGACAGGAAGGAAACTGCTGATGAAACATAAAGAGGGTTGAAAGAAAAGTAGAAGTTCTTTGACTCAGACTCACCTTGGGTCTAATAGGTATGACATCGAAGGCATGTCCTCGGACACTTTACAATGGTTTTTGACAACTTTTGACAGCCTAAAATCCACCAATTTAATCTTAATTCTTTTTCACAAAGGCCAAACTTTCTATTAAGACTCCACAAAAAGAGTTTCACACTTTTTTTGTTAGGGAGTAGCACATTAAGATTCTTCTTTTATTGATGTTTCTCAACAACATCTTCAAGCTGTTGATTTGTGCCATTATTAACTTAACATGCAGGGCACTTAGCACAAAGCTTAAACCTTTTCTCTAAAAGGCTACAGCCTACACATGCCTACCTATACAAAGTAGAACAAGACTAGGTGGAATCCTAGTACATGGCTGGGCCGTATATGGTCAATGTGCTAAATTATGGCCAAATTACAAATACAAATTGTTACAGGAGAAGTCAGAAGTAGAGTCTATAATGTGAATTCCTGGATATTAAATGTTCATCTGCAATTTTCTGTAGTGGTCCCAGTAATATCTGTTCTCCAAGTGTACTGAAGTAGTGTATCATGACATGGTTAAGATAAGTTTGAGACAAATGATGCAGGACTGATTTAATTTAATAAATTCAACAATAAAATCATGCTACAGTATTTTCAAAAATTTGTTGTGCTGTTCTTATCTAAAGTGTTATTGTGTAATTAATGTTGCTTTGTTAAACAGATCTAGGTTACATCCCATGACCATTATGAACATGCCCACAGCCTCAAATGTTCAGAGCAAGATAGCTTTCCTGCTTCAGCTTCTAGACCGTGGTCAGGAAGCAACGGGGGAACTTTTGTTTTGCCTCCAGTGCCGAAGCTCATGCTCACTTTGGTGAACTGCAGCTTTTATTCATGGACAAACTGAAACCTACTCCACTTTAACGACCACTTGACAGCTTTACTGTTTCTTCTCTGTGCCTATAGGCAACACCTGTCTGCTCTGGGCTACGCCCACACTACACTACTAACATATGCATCAAACTGTGTCAACACCTTACAGGGAAATGATTGAAATACCACATTTGAAACACATATAGAGGAAAATAAAAATGTATAAGGAAAAAAACAGTGGCTTGTTTTTGAGGCTTTCTGGGTCAAGGTTTGCCGAGGGAGTAACAAACACGTTGCACAGCAACAACAACCATGTATGTATTGAGGAAATGAATCAGATGATTGATCGCAGAGGGAAAGACGTCACCAGCAGAAACACCGTCACGCCTATTCATTTTGAAAGAGCAACGGCCAATGAGGAAACTCCAACTCAACCGACCAATAGTAGGCCTGTGCTTTGCTGCGGTCCAGCCAAAAATAAAGCAGGGTGCTGTGATTCTGGGTTGAATAATGCCTTTCTGTTATCTTCTGCTCATATTTGACTCAGCAATTTCTTATAATGAGCGGTTTCAGGTGAGATCAGGATCAGGCAGTCCTGATACATTCCCCCCCCCCTCCCCCCAAAAAAAAACATTCTGGTAAATGTCCAGTGATACTTTCCACTTTCCCTCCCATCAGGTAGGGGTGAAAAGATTATTGATTCTTGGATGCTTCACAATTCTCTCTAAACGATTCAACATTGATGTACAAAGTCCTTACTTGGAATTCAGAGGACTGAGCGGACTAAGCACTCACTGCCAATAGACAAGTACTCCCCTCAGTCTGACACTTTTCTACACTTTGGTAAAGTTATATTTTGGAGAAGTAGAGGAAACTCTATCAGAGTGAGATATTCTGCTTCTTGATTTTATCTGTTTAACTCTGTTTAATCAACCAATCATGACCACTGTGCTTTGTCCACAACCAAAAACAAACATCTTTATTGTCCTTTTCATATTTAATAAATGAATCAAAACTTGAATTGAATCATGGTCTACCTTGACATTCCCAGTCTTACCATCAGGCAGATCTCTCTGGAAAGTAATTGTAATAAAAATATCTGCTAATGTTTTAAGCTTTTTTTAAGCTAACTTGCTATATAATCGCGGACTGCTTGATATGACCAGTCTGCAGTAGTTGGTGATCATACAAATATAGCCGGGAGGTACAATAATACCAATATCATTATTCACAAATACTTGAGACTATTTATTTGAGCCTAATTTAACCCCTTAAAACTTTGACGGCCCCCCGGCAAGCCCGGCCGCTATTTTGTATTTTGGAGGCTGTAGCAGGCTGAAGGTAGAGGGAAGATACTGATATCAAGTGAAACTGGAAAGCCTAAGGAATCCATTGGTACCAACCATGTCATGCTAGCTTGTTGGAAAGAATGCTAAATAATACTACAAAGTTGCGCCAAATTTTGGCGAGGAAACACTAGCATGGTTATTTTCAAAGGGGTCCCTTGACCTCTGACCTCAAGATATGTGAATGAAAAAGGGTTCTATGGGAAGCCACGAGTATGATGATGATGGTGATTATGATAATCACATGCAGTTTGGGGCAAAAACCATGCAGTTTCTTGCATGCAGTACAAATGTGTTATTTTCGCTACAAATTGCTGCAACAACTTATGAGACATAATAGAGCATGGGAATGGCCATCATATACTTCTATCATAATATCATTCTATTTCTTAGCAATGACTAGAACAACTTGACACACAGTGCTAAGTTGCATCTCAAATTAATCTTCAGGTTCCCAGCTTTCAGATGATGTACAACACACTTCTATGTGACATCTACTGTTGACTTTTTATCTAATCCTGAACATCCCGTTCCCCACACCGACCCCTCTAAAAAAAGAGGTCGGAGTGGTAAGGGGTTAAACAACATACTAGAATTTTGTCTGCTAACACGTGGATGAACTGAGCAGGTGCGTGAGGAGGGATATGTGTGTGAGGAGCCACAGGCTGCAGGGACAGACACCGCTCCCCACCAAGTGACATCCAGCTGGGACATGATGTCTTTCAAACAGCAGCCTCACATACCGCAGGCTACGGGATTCATGGGATCAGCCTGGACATTTAACAACGGGGCGCCCACATCATGGAGTGTCTGGCCAGTGAGGAGGGGAACTAAACGATAATGACCTTGATTATGATCGGCTAACTATGATTGCCACATGGACGTCACCTGGAGAGGTAGAGCAGGAGGGAGCAGGAGAGTAGAGAGCCAGAGGACAGCAGGTCAGACAGGAGGGAAACGGAGTGAGAGCAAAACATTCTGCTCATCTTCCACAGGGAAAGTCATGATAACACCAAGACCAAGGACCACAACAGGCTTTGATAGAGAAACACATTGTGACTGTAAAAGGTATGGCCAGTCAAAGACTTCCACAGTGGACAACTGCTGGGAACTGGTGTTTATATATCTGTGGACTGATTTTGTAACAGCGATAGCGTCACAACTGTGCAAGATGCAGTCAAGAAACTTAACAGATGTGTAGTTGAGATCGAAATGAAGGTTGTGTTTGAAGAAAGGTCTGAGCAAAGGTGCCGTAAGTAGGGGGGTATGAAGTGAACACACACTTAATGCCCCTGGCCCGATTGGCATCGCGGCTGGTGTGATCCCATTGCAAGATGGTCTCTTGTAAATATTATTTTGCAAGGCCAGACTTTTGGCAGTGAAAGCAAATTACTGCACCAACACTCTTTGCAAACTCAGGCACAAGTTTGTCAATATACACAACAATAACTCAGCTGTTCCATTTGTCACAAAGACGTACTGGATGGTAAGAAGGATTATCACTGCCCTTTATAAGCGTTTGAGATGTGCTGGTATACTGGTTTTACTATGGTGAAACATTCTGATAACAATACTGCCAAGCTTAACGTGACTTCTGTCAGTTTCAGAGGACACTGTGAAGCACAACGCTTCTACCTTTGTTGGTTTTATTTTGGTAAGCCACAAGGGAGCGCCTTTCTACTGGTCCAACAGAGGTAGAGACACCACTGCAGGACCAGTGAAGTCAGCTCTTTGTCTGTCTAGCTCTAGCTACTGCCTGGACTGTATGCCAGTATTAACTAGTCGACCGACTATAGTGAAGCGTGGCTAATTCAGAGGCACTGAGTCATAACGTTACATGACAAAGAAAGCATGAATTTAACATGACTGACAACAAAGAAACTTGCTATCTCAAGATGGCGCACATTACGTCCTCACAGCGCAGTGTGTAGAGAGGCGGACAGTGCTAGGGGCTTCCCATATAAATTTGCCATTTACATTATGTTCTGTGCATGTTTACAAACCTTCTTCTGCCTTTTAAAAAATATTTCAACTTGAATTAAAAGTCATTTCTGGCAAACTTTTAGCCCAAAGTTGCAGGATATGATTCAATGTTCAGTTTGTTAGGTTAAAAATAATCCAAGACAAACGCAGTGTGAAGTAATTTTACTATATTTCAAGCACTAAGGGGCCGTTCACACACACGAGGAATAAACAATCACAGTCGGCAGATATCTTTTCTTTCTTCCATAAATATCAGTCTACGGTAAATATATGGAGGAGAAGTTAATCCTTTTAGAGCCAGAGCTCATCTGTCCCACAGACTATTTTATTTGCTTCACCCTTTCCGTCCAAAAACGTCACAACGTCCGGTTCAAAGGTCAGCCACACTGAAACAGAGAAATCGAGCAGTAAAGCTACTGCGAGGGATTTACGGTGCTGGAAATCCATTTATCTTTGTTTTGACATTGTTTAGTTTAGTCAGTGAGACTTTTACTGCTAAATTATCGCATTTTCATCATCGTCATCGCAGCACGCAGGACTTAGGTTTCTCAGTAATGGCAGGCGCGACAGTAGCGCAACCTCCCAAGCACCTTGGATAAAGGAAGTAAGTGGCACGGCTGCCGTTTTCACGCGTTTTTAGACATGTGAACAGCCCCTTATAGTTGTATATTAGGCCACAATAGTCGTACTGGAAAATGTGATACCAGCACATCCCTAATTACCATCCCCCATAACTTTAAAAATGGCTCATGCTGATTGAATGCATTCATTGAAATTGACAGTAAATGGATCTATGATTTCAGGCATCTGACTAGAATGCGTTCTGAACTCTATTCTGTGAATGTTTTCCATATGGACACTTCAAAATTGAAGAAGACCCCTGGGAAGAATATTTCCACAATGTCTGGGAACGCCTCAGGATCCACCAGGAAGAGCTTGAAGACATGGTCGAGTACCAGGATATCAACCCCACGCCAGACCCAGATAGGCAGAGATAACTAATTGGATGTATGAGGATGAAGGTCTACAGAGACCTGTTAGCGTGTTTCGCCTGTCAGATCAGATAACTGCAGATACAATATACACCCACCGTCTGTGAAATCTCTTTAACAACTACAGTACCTGCTTGACTCCACAGATAATTGATTTATTTAGGTGCTATCAGGTGTAGAGTATGGGATTTATTTTAGAGTTTTCCTCTGCACTGAGAGGTGAGGAGTATTAGATTAGACAGAGTACGAAATGGTGGGATGCCTCTGCATTATTAACATACAAAAAAAACACAAATCCACTTTAAGCGGCTGACGGTGCATTTTATATAAAGCTAAAACGGTTACAGCAACAACATCCCATCAGGTACTATAAGAGTTTAAAGAGCCTGAACTATGGTATAGACTGAAAATTGTCTTCAGCTCCAGATAATTACCAGGGCCAAGTTGTGAGTCACATTACTAGATGCAATTCCAATTCATTAGTGTAATATTCAGACTTTAATGCTGCTAATTTTAAAGCCTTCACCCACCATTCAATGCTCAGTCATGCTGGCAAACACACACAAAATACACAGTTCAACAGCTTTGAAGCCCCCACTCCAGTGTATTTTGGCTTTTCTATGATATTTCATATTTATTTGAGTCATTTCCTGACTAAGTTGATTAGCCTCACTGTTTGCCTTTTTTTTTTGATAAATAACTTAATTTTGTGCTCAAAGTAAAAAAAAAGAAGGTTGTTGCTAAAGCAGGAATATGACGTATGACTATAATAAAAGCTGCAGGTCATACGTCATCCTCCAAGATAGCCCAGGTGCACTCACACTCGTTTGCGTCTGAGCGGCGGCAAACTGATAAATCTGATTATCTGTCTGTCAGTTTGTCTTTCTAGTTAGTTAGCTAGTTAGGTGTAGTTAGCTAGCCCAACTCGTTGCATCAGTTAACTGAGGGTTTTCATTTTATTTTTAGTTTCCTCCACCTTAATTTAGTGTGTTCATTTTCACCGTGGCATCTGTGCGTGCCGAGAACAGGTGAAATTAACGCAATGGATTACATGAAATCCCACCTGCAGAATTAACACAACACACTGACTGTCTCTCTCACTCGCTCTCTTCTTTACCATCTCCTGCTGGAGATAAATTAACGGAAAGCAGCCGATACCGGAGGTTTGAAGGCCTCTAACAGGTCCAAATGACGGGGAGCGCACAACGTTCAGCCCAAAAGAAAACAAGAAAAAAGTCCCGTTAGAGAAATAAATGAATCACTGTGCAGCCCGGTGCGGTGTCGGTGCTGGAGCTGAGGCGAGAGCGGCCGGTGCTGGTGGACGCTGCGCCTCCAAAACGTCCCGAAACTGCTTTTCAAACAGCGGACCTCTGCAACATCTCTATCCGTCCTCCGGTGCGCTGTGGCCGGCGTGAGGCGGTGCGGCTCCTCGGTGCAGCAGCAGCCAGATGGCCGCCTCGCCAGGAGGTAAAGAGGAGAGCGAGTGAGAGAGAGTCAGCGTGTTGCACTAATTCTTGTCTCATTTGTCGTCTGATGAACAGTAAATTCATCTAAACTGGGTTGAAAAACAATGCAATCTGGTTAACCACACCCCCATTCTCTGTTTGAGAAAGAACGTTAACCAAAAAACAGGAAGTAAATCTGTCTGGAGGGAAGATTTAAGGCATCTCCTCCTCTAATGCTCCTATAGATTCAATGACCAGTGGAGTAGATGCTCCTGGTAAACTCACATTTATTCAATTCTTACTGAACTCTGGAGGAGATTGACAGCTGCAGAGTATATATATATAAAATGATGTCGAACACAGATACCACAGGGAACCGAGTTAGCTTTGCCCCCCCCCACCCCCCAGGCTATATTGACTTACTTTTTATAGATCATGAACATTGTCTTAAGGTCTCGCTCATGCTCTCGCCCTCACTCTCTTTCTCCATCTCTCGGAGGCTTCTCAGGCTAAAAGTGTTTACTTTGAAAATGCAGTGTTTCACTCTCTTGACATCTGCTGACTGGTGCTGGCAGGGCTCCAGCCTTGCTCTCTGCTATCTTTGATAGACTGTGGAAGTTGGTTTTAATTGTAGGGCTGTGACATATTTGAGAATTAATAACTGCTAGCGGTTTACTTAGCATAATCAATCCCCCGGCTGGAGACAGGAGCGTGTTCAACTATGCTCCGAGTTAATTGTGAGGAGTGATTTGTTTATAGCACAGCATTTAAATTGTGTTGCTTCTTGTTGAGCAACAATGAGACTAGATCCATGGGCATAAACTTTAGCAAACCAAGAGTTCAGAACAATAGATTAAACACTGTACTTGTCTAAAGATTAATCCAGCGGTTGATTCATGCGCTGCACTCTAAAGGGCAGCCGGCATTATTACAGCGGCACAGTTAAACTGAACAGTATGTCAGAGCGCAAGCAGAACGTGAAGATTTAACAATTTCACAGAAGTGAAATTGCTTTATATTTTCTTCCAAAGTTGAGGTTTATTGTTGGAGCAGCTTATAACAGCATGGTCCAGGAACGATGTCTAACTGTCTTTTAAAACTGTGTGGACTAAATTTCATTAATTGCCATAATAAGAGGGCTGGGGCGATTCCTAGACTTAATCGACGTCATTGATTACAAAAATATGTTGATTTGCATAATGTGCGCCGGCCCAGACAAAGCACGTAAATGGTACTTGCACTTATATAGCGCTTTTCTAGTCTTCTGACCACTCAAAGCGCTTTACACTACATGTTAACATTCACCCATTCACACACACATTCATACTCTGTCAGCAGAGGCTGCTATACAGGGGGTTAAGTATAAGGTATTTGGGGTTAAGCATCTTGCTCAAGGACACTTCGACATGTAGGCGGGGGTTTTTAGCTCTTGGGGAGCCACGGATCGAACCACCGACCTTCCGATTGGTGGACGACCTCTGAGCCTCAGCCACCCCATGTAGTTTCCCGGAGAACAGCTAAAAGCCCTCGCCTACGATCCTTTAAAGTGTGGAAGTACTTCAGACGGAGGCACAACAATATGGTGCCCCGTAAGCTCTGCAAATTGGAAATGGCTGATCACAGCAGTACAACTGTTATGCACGAACACCTTCGAAAACGGAAGCATCCCAGAGCAAGACAGCACCGTGTCCTGTTTACTTTTTGTTTCCACCAAAGCCAGATGTAATAAACCCATGGAACATTATTTAGTAGCAGCCACTTAAAATTGATTTTCTACTGTAAATGTTTCGTCATTGCCCCCATGTAATATTTAGTAGCCCTCTCCTGGACAGAGGACGGAGATGCTCCATAGTTCAGCATCTTGTTCTACAGTTCTACAGCACCAAAGAGAATAGGAAGTGAAACAGTAAGCACCATAAATCCTGCATGAATCCAGAGCCTCTCGTACTCTGACTCACTTTCAACAAAGGCCTGACACCAGGGACAGTTTGGGAAATGTTGTTTATGCTGACAACTTAAGTAGTGAGAAGCCAACACAGACTCTGGTATCTGGCCTTTAACACCTCTGAACTACAGTTCACAAGAGAGGTGCCACTGCAGAGTGTTTACTTCTGCCTACAGTATGACCCTGGTTCGTCTGGTGTGCTGTATGGCATTCAAACAGGATTTCAAATTAATTTTAGTGTCTAGTAAGACTAAAGTCTAGCAAAAGAGAAAGAATGGCTTCGTAGGTTGAAAGTACAAACAGTATAGGGGAGGATGCAACATTTACATGACTAGTCATGAGGAAACCTGGTGATGAGCAGCAATAGCGAAGGTTTTATAAATAATCTTAACACCATTTTAAATACTGTATTCTAATCTTACCTTTTTGAGTTTTACTTTTGTTCATCAGCAACTTTGGGGAAGGTCTTTGGCTGGGCTTACATAACTAAACTTTTAAATCCTCACACATTTAAATTGGATCCCATAATACCCCCCAGATGAAATTCTCTGATTTTATTCTCTCGACTTGCACACAAACACTTAAAGATGTTTGATCTCCTAACACTCACGCACAAAGACACGCATTCATGCTCTCTCTTGCTTTCTCTGCACAAAACCTCTCCTGATTATCCTTATGGTTATGAAATGTGTGTAAGGACACACTATGCTGGATAGGTTTTGCTGCATTTACAGTCGACTACCCTTTATCTCAGCTGTCCATCACACTTGTTTGCTCCACCGGCTTGTTGCCTCTTTGTGGTCAACATTTCAGAAGTGCTCTCCTTTCGTTAACCTCATTGATTTGTCTCATTTCGACCAATGCTACCACTCAAAGCAGTTATATCACTATTCAGAATTGGCTACAAGCAGGACAATACCCCTCCTTACTCAACTCCACCACTCTTAAATCTCATTAATATGAGAGCTTTTCTCTCCCGAGGACCAGAGTAGCTCTGCTAAGCAGTCCACATTTTTGGTGAACCCACTCTGTCCACTCTAAATGCATTCAGACTCCTGTTTCCCACCATTCTAACTAGGGGTGGGAAAAAAAATCGATTCCCCTATGTATCGCAATTTTGAAATACATTTTTGAATGCCAGAATCGATATATTTGCTTCATTTGAGTCTACACGGAGGTAGAAGGAAGTTACCGCTTTTATTGTTGTAGTCTGAGTAACGTGACGTCATATCCGTTCCGTATCCGTCAACCAAAACAAACAGCAAGCGGCCGCCGCGAGCCGAAACGAAAAAGTAGAAAACGGCGGAGGGTCCGCGTGGATACGACCTGAACCCTCACATGTTAAATCCAAAGTGGTAAACACTACACATACAGTAAAGTATGGAAACACTTTGGGTTTCACACATTGTAGGAAATGCAGAGCTAGACATCACGGCTAAAGCCGCATACTAACTCTGTCATGGACAGGAAACGTTATCGCATCGCGGTAACGTGCGGTCAAGCCGGCCGTCACTCTCATCTCCTTGGTCAAATGGGCCGACGCTACAACTGTAGAGCACCCATATACCCACATTTATGTTAAATACAGTCAAACGGCCCCGATGGAGCTGACCATGGATGGATAAAGAGAACGGAGCTGACGGGAGAGCTAGAGACGGACTTCGAGAAGTTAGAGGAAGTATACATGTGTGACTACGTCTGGTTTTCATAATAAGGTGTCAACAAAGGGAACTGTATATACAAAATACATATATGGAAATAAGATTGATGAGATTATATACACCAGAAGTATAAAACATTACATGTCCGACATAAATTAAAAAGAAAAAAACACAAATTTGTGATGGAAATGTCTTTATTCTTTAATTTTTGGGTTGCTGGAAAAATTGTAATAAATAATGCCTGACATGACTGATATATTTGACTTCATCTCTGACTACATACATGCTGAAAATTAAAAATTGTTACTGTATTAATTTAGATATTTTCCAAAGTAAAGTCCCTAGAAGTGTACGATTCAACTTTTTCCCATGGTCTAGTGTTAAAAACGTTAACAAAAATGGCAATAAATTGCAATATCAAATCACAATACAATACATCAATCGCAACATAGGTGAATCATCCCAGCCCTAATTCTAACAACAAAGAGCCAATATCTGGTCCTTATCCTGCGCTCCACCTCAAACTTCTTCTTCAACAATAGTGGATGTCAATATTTCATGTCTTATCATTAATATTTAGTTGACACTGAGTCGAGACCTATCCTGGTCAAAGGCTCCATGACAGAGATGCTCCATAGTTCTGCATCTTGCTCTACAGCACCAAAGAGAATAGGAAGTGAAACAGTAAGCACCATGAATTCTGCATGAATCCAGAGCCTCTCGTACCTGACTCTCACTTTCAACAAAGGCCTGACACCAGGGCCAGTTTGGGACGTGTGCTGACTTTATGCTGACAACTTCAGCCGACACAGACTCGGGTAAAATCCTGGCTAAATCCTTGGATATAGCACAAACATACACCCTCTCTGAGACACACTGAGGCGCCCTT
>CAKAKR010064561.1:0-12726 GCA_916700685.1 Adelosebastes latens | reverse complement strand
TTAATGAAACCCTGCTGCACGTGTCTAATCCAAACTCCTGCGTGGTGAAATGGAACCTGGCTGAAACGTGCTCTCCGTGAAGGTGAAGAGTTTCAAATACTGTATACTGTATGTCATTTTTTGCTTTACATTAATGTGTATGTGTTCCACGAGGGACGGTCGGGTGAAATATTTTCATATCTGGGTTATGAATACAAGTGAAGTATTTATGGAGGAAGAGAAAAACTGGATAGTTTGAGCTTTTTTTTTTTTTTTTTCTGTGTTGCACTTTATGAACATGGCTATGATGTACAAATCAATCTGTCTCCAATTAAAGTCATTACACTGATGAGGAATTTCTGGTTCATTTTCCTTTTTAGTGACACGAAGACATACGACTGTTTGTTAAAAGGACGAGCATGTGTTACAAAGGAAGCACAGTACCGATGAGGACACGGTGTCAATGATGTGAAGCACCACCTCTACATACTGTATGACACTTGATGTTGTGTATGAGTCAAGAAATTAGAGAAAAATGTATGAGTGGATAATAATTATACCCCGCGACAACATAGTCAGGGGTATATAGCGCTCCCGTGTCCGTCCTTCCGTCAGTCCTTGAGTCCGTCCGTTCGTGTGTCACACTTTCGTTTCCGGAGCAGAACTCGAAAACTATTTAACTTAGGAACTTCAAATTTGGTATGATGGTCTACAGTGTGGTCTAGTCCTGAGGAAGGTGAGCTAATAACAAGGTAGATTGTGCTCAATAGACTAATTCCATTAGTTCCAAAAGGGCAAAAAACCTTTGGCCCTACTTTAGTAGGGGTCAAGCAGTGGGCGGGGCTATGTGAGCCATGCTCACTTTTGCCTTGTTCCCTAAGCAACTATATAGCCAAATGTATGTCGACACTCTTGTCTATATACTGTAGTGCACTTTTGTTCTGGGGCTAAACAGTGGACAATTGTCAATTGAATCCCAGCTTATAGTAACAGAACGAAAAGAAAAAAAGAAAACGCACAAGAACAACAATTTGAGGTCGCAGAACTCACACCCGAGGGCCCTTAAAGGAATAGTTAGTTTTTTTTGAAGAGGGGTTGTATGAGGTACTTATCCTTAGTGTATTACCTATAGTACTGTAGATGGCAGTGGGCACACCCCCAGTTGGGAGAAGCATGCAGGAGTACCAGCACGGGAGCTAAACAATGTACTGCTGTGGACGGGGGCAGCAGCAAAATGTATTTTAGCCACCTAAAAAAATGCCCACTTATTTATGCTATATTTAGAATATTTTCACCGCTTTACCTTGCTGTCAGACAGCCCTTACTGATATATATATATATATATGTATATATATATATATATATTATGGCTGTCAATCGATTAAACATTTTAATCACGATTAATCACAAATGAATCACACATTTTTTATCTGTTCAAAATGTACCTTAAAGGGAGATTTGTCAAGTATTTAGTACTTTCATCAACATAGGAGTGGACAAATGTGCTTGCTCTATGCAAATGTATATATATTGGAAATCAATCAATTAATAAATATTTGTAGCGCCCCGATAGCTGTATCGTTTCAAAACATCTACACCTACATCTGTGCCAAATGTGTTGTTTTTATCGCAAATTACATAATTGTTATGATTTACTATATTGCTATAGGGAGAAAATCTATAAACAGGAATGTATTCATATTCTAAATGTTGGATATAGTAAGCTAGATGATGCATAATAATTGTATTTATGTAAATAAGGATTATACTGTATATTTTGCCTCTGTACAAATACAATCATATAGTTCCTATGACTTTGTAGCAAATATATTTGAACATTTTTGTGATTGTAAAATGGATTTTGCTCAGTTAATATTATATATATATATATCAAATTGTTGTGCTGCTATTGGTGTGTCAGCCACACACACAGACACAGAGCAGACAGGCCACAGCAGGATGAAGTCTGTACTTCGGCTGCATTCGTTAAAATTCCGGCAATGCGGCACCTTCCCGCGGGGGGGCGGAGTTTTGGGTGTGTTTTATTTGTGCTTTAGAACGTAACCGCATGAAACAATCAGAAAATAACGCTCAATCCTTGTGATTCATTGCATTGTTCTCACAAACGCCGCTCCCTCTCTTCATTCACTCTATAGCTTGCTCGACCATTGCTGCTCTCTCTCTCTCTTTTCTAACTTCAGGCAGCATGTTGACGTAATATAGAATCCAGAAAATGTTTTGCATTTTAAAATCAATAAATCAATTAGTGAAAACGTCCCCTCTCTTTTTATTTAACATTATCCCAAATATGACTTCAAATATTTAATTTTCCTTAAAAGTACGACTTACACTTGCCAGTTTACAACAGTACACAAATATATTAATTTATTCCTTTAACAATTTCTATTCAGTCGTTGGTGAGAAAATGTTTTAATGTACTCAAGGAAAACGACATAAATAACAAGGAAAATCAGAAGTGAAGGTTTGGCCACATGGTGGCGACATATGGTTGGGTTTAGTTGTCATCATCGTCATCATCAAAGACATCGGCTACAGTCCTGTGGACGGAGAGACGTACAGAGGTTACAGACCATAGTCCATAAATGTTTGAACAGGTTTCAGTTCAGTGTAAATAAGACTTACTTGTAGATGGATCCTGTCACTTCATCAAGAAAACCGCCTAAAGAAAAAAGACAAAGTGTCAGCTGGAGTCTCTGTCAACAAACGGCAGCATTCAACATTTCTCAACAGAGGTAGAATGTTGTCCTGCATTGTTGTCATATTGCGCCCTAATGAAGAAATCGAAGCATAGACATTTGATTGATTCAAGTCTTACTTCTTTTTAGGATTAAAAATATTGCAACGAAATTTGATTGCAATTATTTTACATATACTACATAGCCAGATTCGGTCACCCTGCACGACTCTCAGTGGCTGTTCAAGACACTGGTATGCCTAATGCTTTGCTACTGCCAAAAGGGCCCGGCTACCGCTCAACAAAATCATGACTGTTTGCTGTCCTGGCTCCACAATTGAGACCATTGACAACAAAAACTCACACATATATCGTCACTTACGCACCTTGGCCCATGAAATAAAATTAAAAAAAACATTAAAAAAAAGCTCTTAATCCTTTTTATCTTTTCTATCTCTTATTTTCTCTAAACGTAGCACTTGAAGCAGTTCAGCATAATTGGTAAATGGACATTTAAAACTATGAATCAATTCCCAAGTTGAAAGCCTCTTGTTATATACAGTAACAGGAGGGACCAGTTCAAATGAGCAACAACAAAAGCTTTCCAAAGTGTTTTTTTTCTGTGTCAACTCTGCATTTACTCACCAGGCTGGCAAAGAGTTTGGCAAGCAGGACAAACGTGGCAGAAATTGCACATCTGTGAGCGAGAAAGAAAGTAATTAATACAGAAAAGAGGAGTCAGAAATGATCCATTTGTCTGGCCCCAGAGCTGTCTGTTCCCAATCCAACACTACACTGCCATAGTTTACTTCATACACCTACAAAACGTGCATGTGTTTGCTATGCTTATATGTTAGATGTATGGAAGCCAATTTCTATCAGAAAAAAAGGTCAAAAGTTAGGAATGTAAAAATACTCTTGGTAAGTCAAAATGATGTAAAAACTTTAATTTACAGAGTCAAAACAATGAGATTTACTAAGTCTAAATGGACTTTTAATTTTAATTTTTACCTGCAATCATTTTTATCAACTCTGACTTTTCATCCATTTTATCTTTACCTGGCAGACATGGGCTCAGCTATATGTAAATGTGAACGATTAAGGAAGTTTAATGTGCACAATAGGCAGCCAAAATGGCAGTGACAGGCAAATGTTTAAATATTTAGGACTTCAGTAACCAAATGTTCTTTGACATTTGAAAACAGCACAAAGCCCCAGCTGCCTTGTGTATAATATAGAGGCTGTAGATGTAATATTGGTGAATGCTACGGTGTCTGACTCTGGACATGGCTTCTGGCTTCTTACTGCTGTTTAATCACTCAAGGATTTTTAAGTCAGATAGAAAAGTGAAAGCTGATGTGACTATGACTTTGATTTTATGATTTTTGTCATTTAGATTAAAGGGACTATTTGTAACTTTTTAAGCGTATAAATGTAGCGGGTCGCCACACATGCGCGCTCGCATATGTGCGTTCGCGTGTGGCCGCTACCTCTCCTCCTCTGCCTGCCTGCCTTCACTCAGACAGCGCGCGCGTCCTCGTTCAGCACGCTCCACCTTTAAACGTGAACGCGCGCTCACTCCACACTGCAGAAGAGTTAGTTTAGCTCTGAGAATATCTAGTGAATGTACAGTGGACGTTTGTGCAGAAATAAATGCTGCAGCTCCTCCAGACCAACAGAGGTTTCCCGTGTCTTGTGAAGTGACGGCGCTCTGCAACGAGTTACGTTGTTGTCTCGTTACCGACCGGGTGCCGGTGTCTCCTCTGCTCTCTCCGGCTGCGGGCGGAGAGAGCAGGGAGACACGCTGCAGAGCCCCGCTGCCTCAGCCTGCACTTTGGCAGGAAAAGCCAACACTAGGATCAGATCTAAATCATGTTCATGGAGAGACCTTCGTCTGGTCAGCTAACATTACTGCCAAGCAGCTGAAATATAGAGTGATATTGTGGTTTTAGCTGACGTGTGTCGCCTCACTGTTTTGAGCGATGCTCGTTCATGTCTATTTAGAGCGAGCAAGCGCGAGCTCGACGCTGACTTTCGTTGATTTCACGGCCACAGGTGTCGCTGTTAAGAAGCATTTCTGAAAGTTACAAATAGTCCCTTTAAGACAAACGTATAGGGTCAGATTTATGGTCGCAAGGTCAAGAGGTCACCTACAGGTCATTAGGTCCTCTGGAGTTCCCTTTGCTTTGGGGTTAGAGGGGAGAAAGGGTTGACTAGCAGTCAAATATCACGTAATGTGTCATTTTCTTACCTTGCAGTCATCGCAGTGTTCAGACTTGTCTCCCTCTTTACAAGGACATTTGTCACACTCGTCACAGTGCTGGAAGAAAACACATTTAGTTAAAAAAAGAAATCTAGAGACGGCAGAGTTACATAACCGAACCTACAGACAGGACATGTGGGCAGGATTGCATGTATGTATGTATGAATGTACTACTTCCATTTTCAATACATAATGAAAATCAAATCCCAGCTGTTCCAGTTGTTGAATCTTTAGCACGGTTGGTTCCCCATCACACATTGTGTTTTATTTCAGATTTCACTGACGTCATGTTGTGAAGGTCTCCAGTTTTCTGACTTAGCTTTGATGGCTACATTTAATTTATCTGATTTCATTTCAGACATACCTCACAGAATTCACAATATGAGCACACAGAGCCCTTGTGATAAGCGTCGTCGTCGTCGTCATCATCGTCATCATCATCATCATCGTCATCATCATCGTCATCGTCGTCATCTGCACATAAAATGATAATAGATATATGACTTTTAAAATGAAATACTTGATCAAACTGAACCATGCTTCTTCAAAATACCTGTTGGACCATTGTGATAGTGTTTGCCTGCCAATTATAGCTCACAGTAATTTTGGAGTAACTTCTAATGACTGCACTTTTGAAAGAGAAATCAAGCCCATACAAAGCCAGAATATAGAATATATAGATGTGTCTGGGGCTCCACAGAACTGGGATCATGAAAACATATGTTAGGATTACATAAATCTGTCTGCATTAAAAATTGTCTGATATATTATATTTGGTCTGTCACAGAGAAAATGGCTGAATGTTTAATTAATAATGATTATGATAATGATGAAATACCTACAATTAAATTTATGTTAAAAAAAAAGAAAAGGAAAAAGAGTTGTTAGATTATTCTGAGAAAAAAAGTCAGACTTCTGAAAAAAGTCAATCTTCTCAGAATAAAGTCATAATTCTGGATTAAATTCAGGGAAATAAATCATAATTCTTTACTAATTCTCCTTAGAATTATGACATTAATTTCAAATATTAACAATAGCCCTTGGACTATACTACAGGCCAAATTTTCTACGGTGTGAATTAAAAACTGAAAGTGGATGGTTATGTATACAGAGTAACCGAAAAACAGAAATCCCTGAACACTGTCAGCAATCAGTCCTCAACATTTTTGGTTGTTGTTGACACTGGCCGAGGTGTTAGCACAGGGATGCATCCGTGCTGACTTTTGAGGCCATAGATTTTGGTCTGGATCACATTAGAGTGGACAAAATGTTAAAAACACATATTATACTGTGACTTTTTTTCCGACATATTATAATATGACTTTTTTTCCCGTCATATTTTACTATCACTTTTTCATGACTTTTTTTGACATACTATGACTTTTTTAACTTTTTATTTTGACATACTATACTATGACTTTTTAAACTTTTTTTTCCAACATATGATTTTTTTATCCAACTATGACTTTTTTTTAACATACTATAATGTGACTTCTTTTCAACATATTATAGTATGACTTTTTATGATTTTTTCTGACGTACTATACTGACTTTTTTTTCAACATTACCTTATTATGACTTTTATTTGACATACTATACTATGACTTTTTTTCGACATACTATACTATGACATTTTGTGACTCTTTTTTCAACATACTATTCTGTGATTTTTTTTCGACATACTATACTATGACTTTTTCAAAGGTTTTTCGACATTCAATAATATACATTTTTTTCGACGTACTATACTATGACTTTTTTTCGACATACTATGCTATGAATTTTTTTCTACATACTACACTATGACTTTTAACATATTGTACTATGACTTTTTTTCAACATATTATACTATGACTTTTCTCAACATACAATGGTAAAACTTTTTTTTCAGACATACTGTACTATGATATTTTTTTTTTTTAATTTGACATACTATACTATGACTTTTTTTCAACATACTATATATACTTTTACTTTTTATTGACATACTATACAACAAGACTTTGTTGTGACTCTTTTTTCGACATACTATAATATGATTTTTTTTCCCCGTCATATTATACTATCACTTTTTCATGACTTTTTTTTCGACATACTATACCAAGACCTTTTTAAAAGGAGTGTTTGTAACTTCTTACACTTATAAATCACGCGGGTCGGTGTCCCATGCGCGCTCGCGTATGCGCGTATTGCGTATGCGTGCTCGCGTATGGCTACGCTGTTCAGACAAGACTCCAACACAAACTACACGGAAGCACCAAAACTACAAAGTTATATCTAGTGAAGCCCGTCTTGCAAAACAGTGTTGGCCGCGGTCGGAGGACGCGGGGGAGACCGTAGCTTTGGTCTCCAGGGCCCGAGTCTCTGCTGTACTCTGCTCCTCTGCCTGCTTGCCTTCACTCACCTCGCTCCACTCTCACGTGCATACGCGCAAACTACACCCTGCAGAAGACTTCGTAGCTCTGAGAATATCTAGTGAATGTACAGTGGACGTTTGTGCAGAAATAAATGCTGCAGCTCCTCCAGACCAACAGAGGTTTTCCGTATCTTGTGAAGTGACGGGGCTCCGCAACAAGAAACGTTATTGTCTGAGCAGCTGAAATATAGAGTGATATTGTGGTTTTAGCTGACGTGTGTCGCCTCACTGTTTTGAGCGATGCTCGTTCATGTCTATGTAGAGCGAGCACAAGCGCGAGCCCGATGCTGACTTTCATTGACTTAACGGCCACAGGTGTCGCTGTTAACAAGCATTTCTGATTCTTACAAACAGTCCCTTTAACTTTTTTTTGACATACTATACTATGACTTTTTTCCAACATACTATACTATGACTTTTTAATGGCTCTTTTTGTCAACATACTATACTATAACTTTTTTTCGACATACTATATATACTTTTACTTTTTTTCGACATACAATACTGTGACTCTTTTTCGACATACTATACAATAACTTTTATTTGACATATTATGCTATGACATTTTTTCAACATACTATATTGTTGGATTATTATTATTTTTTCGACATACTATACTATGACTTTTTTTTGACATACTATACTATGAGTTTTTTTTTACATACTACACTATGACTTTTAACATTTTGTACTATGACTTTTTTTCGACATACTATACTATGAGTTTTTTTTAACATACTATACTATGACTTTTTTTAACATACTATACAATGACTTTTTTTCAACATATTATACTATGACTTTTTTTGACATACTATACTAAAACCTTTTTTTCCAACATACTATACTATGATATTTTTAAAACTTTTTTTTGACATACTATACTATGACATTTTATGACTCTTTTTTTGACGTACTATACTATGACCTTTTTTTTTACATACTATACTATGACTTTTTTTTACATACTATACTGACTTTTTTTCGACATACCATACTATGACTTTTTCAAAAGTTTTTCGACATTCACTACTATACATTTTTTTGACGTATTATACTATGACTTTTTCTTCAACATACTATACTTTTACGATATACTATAGTATGATTTTTTCATGACTCTTTTTTTTCAACATATTTTACTATGACTTTTTTTCTATATACAACACTGTGACTCTTTTTTTGACATACTATACTATGACTTTTTTGACATACTATCGTATGACTTTTTTCGACTCACTATACTATGACTTTTTTTCAACATTCTATATTAGGACTTTTTCTTTACATGCTAAACTATGACTTTTTTCGACATACTATATTATGATTTTTCCGTCATATTATACTATCACTTTTTCATTACTTTTTTTTGACCTTTTTAACTTTTTTTTGACATACTATACTATGAGATTTTTGTTACGCTCTTTTTCAACATAATATACTATGACTTTTTAATGACTCTTTTTTCGACATACTATATTATGACTTTTTACATTTTTTTTCGACATTCTAATACTATACTCTACTATACTCATACTATACTATGACCTTTTTTTGACGTACTATACTATGACTTTTTTCAACATACTTTATGTACTTTTACTTTTTTGATATACAATACTATGACTTCTTTTTTGACATACTATACTATGACTTTTTTTATACTCTTTTTTTCAACATAATATACTATGACTTTTTAATGACTCTTTGTTCGACATTCTTTATTATGATTTTTTTTCCCCGTCATATTACACTATCACTTTTTCATGACTTTTTTTTACATTCTGTACTATGACTTTTTTCAACATACTATACCTAAAACCTTTTTTTCCAACATACTATGCTATGACATTTTTTTTTTACTTTTTTCAACATACTTTATATACTTTTACTTTTTTTGACGTACTATAAAATGATTTTATTTTCGACAGACTATACTATGACTTTTTTTTTTTTTTTTAAATCTGTCACAGCTGATTGATTGACAACATTAATTGATTTGATTTTGTCCAATAGGAGGGATAAAATTACTGCCTCTGGAGTTTTTGCACTTGGCTTTAGTGACCACTGTCCTATAGCCTGCATTAGAAAAAAAAAATTAATGAACAGGCTTTTCTCAGTGACCAAGCTGACAGTAACATACACCACACCTCTGTAATACCAGATGTAGAATTGGCATTGGAATATTTTACAAAAGTCATTACTTGCTATCATTGTTAAACAGGCACCTTTCAAAAAGCTTAGGGCTAAAAAAAGTTACTTCTTCACAAAACATGCTTCGTTGTTTAATTAATGTAATCTGAAGAAAAAAAAACACATTATTATTATTTTAGGAAAGTTACGGTTAATTTGTATATTGTGTAAAACAAAAATACATGAGGAAATTTGCGTCCACTAAATCTGTGTCTGTCTTCTTCAAAATTACTGAAAGAGTGCCCCTACCCCCCTGATAGTGTGTGATACTATAAATTACAACCCATGGCAAACATTTTATCTATTCTATTTATCTATTTTAACTGCATAGGCTGCTATTGGGTGCTTTTGACCTCAATGCATTTGTATTTAAAAATAAAAAAAAAGCACTAATTAAAACAGAAACAGAAAACAATGATATGAAGCCATTAGGAACAAACTGATTGACAAAGTCATGAAAAATTGGAAAGAATAAAGCATCTATGAGATATGACTAAAAAGTATACCTCAGTCTGCAGGACCCTAGTTGGTAGGATTAAGGTTTAGCAGCATTTTAATGTTATAGGTGATGAGGTAAGTTTAATATTTTACTACTGTATCATAGTTTACATAAAATTACGAGGTTGATTTGATGTAAAATATGAATTTGTAAAGTAAGCACAGCTGTTAGATAAATGTAGTGGCGTCTTAAGTGGCAAAAAAGGGAAATACTGGAGTACCTCATAATTGTATTTGAGTAAATGCACTTAATTCCACCATTGTGACAAATTTGCAATACAAATAATTTGCAAATTACTTTTTGACACAAAAAGTACGTTATTACATTTGTCACCAGTCACAATTACACTTTGGAAGTAATATTTGACCATTCAATTTTTTAGTGTCTATTACATTTCCAACAGGTTGACTTTATAATTACTGCAGTGGTTTGTTGTGAATCAGTTTGTCTTTTTCAAAACCACCAAAGAAAATGTTTCACCCAGATGTTAAAATCTGTGTCAGACTCTTAATTTTAATTAAGACTCTTGCAGTCATATTACATTTGTGCCCAACTGTTGTATCCCCCCCATTTCTGTAATATCCCAGACAAGCATTTATAACACAGTCATATAGAACATGCAGTGATCACAAGGTACTCACAGGTATCAAATGTCTGTAGCTCATCATTCTGGTCCTCATACAGGTAATATGATCAAACACATGTTTACAGGCCTCTCGTCAAAGTAATGATGATCTCTATGCATTTATACAAGTTTTTGGTAACAGATTTGAATTTAGGCATTTTATGATCATTTGATTTATTTAATGAATGAAAGTAGGATTAAAGACATATGGATGGTGGTGATGTCATATTTTCCACACATGACTGTTCACAGTTATTACAAAATCACATTTTTTGCCAACCGAGAAGAGAAAAAAGCAGACAACCATTTCATCTCTTGACAATTTGACATTTGATAGAGCTTTAGCTCTTTCACTTCCTCTATAGTAAGAGACGTTTCTCTCTTTTCCCAAACACTCTCTCCCTGAAGGTCTGAAAAATCATCACTGTTGTAACATTTCATAGTATACATCTGTTCAGCTTAGTTTCACAAATGACTCAAATATTTGTATTGAATTATATCAGAGCCAAATAAGCATTGAATAGTAAGGGGGGGGGGGGAATTGCATAAAACTCAAAGCAAATATTCATCATTAATATACGCTACTGACATGTGCATCAAAAGTCTATATAATGGTTCAGAACATTAGCGTTTTAGAAAATAAAAAGAGGTATTACACTTTTCATAGATACATTGAAAGTTATTCTATTATCTTATCTGTGTTTAGCAATTTTACAAGTGCACACACCAGACTTATAAATAAATAAATTGCATTACATGGCTCGATAACAGACAGCGGTATAAATGCTCCACAGAGAAAGAAAGAGATTGAGAGATATGGAAGAAGAGAGAAACTTTACCTCTGTTGGTATTCTACTGTAAGCTTTTAAATGAATGAATTTAGGTAGTGGCCCTCCTGCACCTCCCCTCGCGCTTTATTCTCCCTCTGTCTGTTTCTCTAGCACCCGATCCCCCAACCAACCCCCAATATCACTGTCTCTCTTTCTTTCTCTGTAGGTTCACATAAAGACACAAATGCAGGTCACTCTAATCCAAAACAAATGAGAAAGGAAAGATCCTTAAGGAGGAACCATTCTTTCAAATGAAACACAAATCAAAAGATCTCAGACTAGTGACCCCAATGACTGATTTCCAAGTCGGGCTTGGTTTGTGTGAAATTGTTTTTTTTTTGTTCTTTCTCTCTCTCAAATCAACACTTCTGCAGTCCCCAAGTTCATATCTAGTGTACTGTACGAAGGACTTCGGACAGTTGGACTTCAGATGGACCAGTTCAATTTCCCCAGAGTGCTCATAACTCTAGTTAAGCAGGGAAAAGAACACAGTGTCAGAGACAGCAAGGAAAATGGACAGCTGGAAAGGGGTGGAGGAGGGATTTTGATTACCTATGAGCTATGATACATTAAAATAAGAACTGACAAAGAGATGATTAGGTTGTAAGACTGTTAACGAGAGGGGAGTGGCTAATGTTGTCTTAGCTCCTCCTCTTTCGCACATCGTTGCAATGGACGTGCACACAATTGCAACTCAAACGCAACACGTGTCAAAGCATCAGCCATACCTGACACTTGAACTTTGAATAAAACAGAACATTTCTGCATCAGAGCTGTGGCCTATTTTATTTCTGTGCTGTGTTTTGGCAATTTGAATAGCCAATCACAGCCTGACCTGGAACAAACAGCATATTGTGGGTTCATTAACATTCAGTGACAGCTGATGCTTTGACAGTATGCGATTTGCAATGTGCTTCAGGTGCAGATGTCTGCATATATATGTGAACACAGGAAGAGACAGTCATATGAGAACATATAAACTACTGCATATTTAAAGTGACTGACCTTCATGATCATCATCATCATCGTCATCATCGTCGTCGTCGTCGTCGTCGTCGTCGTCATCATCATCGTCGTCATCGTCGTCATCATCGTCATCGTCATCGTCATCATCGTCATCGTCATCATCGTCATCATCATCATCATCGTCATCATCATCGTCGTCGTCATCATCATCATCGTCATCATCGTCGTCATCGTCATCGTCGTCGTCGTCGTCATCATCA
>CAKAKR010064560.1:9047-20935 GCA_916700685.1 Adelosebastes latens | reverse complement strand
AAAATATTTAATTAGGTTTAGGCAACAAAACTACTTAGTTTAGGAAAAGACTGTGGTTTGGGTTAAAATAAATTCAGAAGTGTCGTAACTTAAGTACGGAAGTTAGGTGATAGCAACAAAACTACTTGGTTAGTTTATGTAACAAAAATACTTTGTTTACAAAAAGATTGTGGTTTGGGTTAAAATAATTCCGGTAGTGGTGTAACTGAAGTACGGAAGTTAGGTGATGGTAACAAAACTACTTAGATAGGTTTAGGAAAAGTTCGTGGTTTGGGCTAAAATAAGTTTGGAAGTTGCGTAACTGAGGTACAGAAGTTAGGTGATGGCAGCAAAACTACTTAGTTAGGTTTAGGAAAAGAGCGTGGTTTGGGTTATAATAAGTCCAGAAGTGGCGTCATTAAGTATTTAAGTTACGTGACAAATAAATCGTTGACTTCTGGTTTCACACGGGACATGAACAGCGCTCTCCTGAGCTAAAGCACAGTGTTTTTTGTTCTCTTTATACTTCCTGGTTCATGATTATGTGGATTAAATACGAATTGATTCCATGGGATATATATGAATTACAGTGCATTACTTTTCATAGCTATAGCTACAAACAGTGCATGAGAACAGCCGGCCTCATGTCTCCCACACCTCCCTGAAAAGGCACACCCCTCTATAGTATCTATAGAAACTAAAAGAGAAGGGAAAGCTGAACAATTCATGCAGGTCTGGCAGTACAGCGGTGTAATGGAGCAGCCTACAGTGCTTAGTGATTGTCTGAAATATGATCAGTCTCAGGTCAGTCAGAGATAAGAGTAGGTGATAATATATATAAAGGTGTGAACTTCAAGTATCTCCACCCATTAGTCAGGAAGCGTTTGTAGCCTTTTAAAAGAAAGGGTTCAACTGATCCTCTTGATTGTGTATTTAATCGTCTCCATCTTAAGGGGTTTAGTCGCCCAGCCGCTTTGAAGTAGAGGACGAGAGCAGAATACATGTTCACCCAGGAGACAGAGTTTCTGTCTCATCTGTCCTCTGTCCCCCGCTATAGTTAGTAACTGACTTGATTAAGATGCACTCTGAATTCACGTTATGTTTTTAAAGCTAAAATGGCATAAAAATAACTGGCTACAGCCTCTCAAACATTTTCTGGTTTTCTCGTTCAATAACCTGAATACCGTTGGGTCTTGGACTGTTGGCCCTGTAATTTGAAGATGTCACCTCAGGCTACGGGAAACTGATGGCCGTTTCCACTATTTCCTGACATGTTATTGACTAAATGATTAATTGATTTAAGTCGTACATATAGAACCTGTAATGTGAAATTTCTCTGCTTCATTTTTTATTTAAACTCATTGTTTTTTTTATGCTAAGTGCTCTGGTTCAACATATGTGGAAATATTAGTTATTTTGCTCCAATAATAAGCAATAAAAACGCGTTAACACAAATTCATTTTAACGCCACTAATTTCTTTAACGCATTAACACAACTTGCGGTTTTTAGGTTGTAGCGAGCTCAGTTTTAAAGCTAGAGTGAAGATACTGGTATCATATGAAACTAGAAAACCTAAGGAATCCATTGGTACCAAACAAGTCATACTAGCTTGGCCAAGGAGGTTAAATAATGCTCCAAACTTACGCTAAATTTTGGCGAGGATAAACTGGCATGGCCATTTTCAAAAGGGGTCCCTTGACCCCTGACCTCAAGCATATTTTTTATGCTAAATGCAGTACCTGTGAGGGTTTTTTGGACAATATCTGTCATTGTTTTGTGTTGTTAATTGATTTCCAATAATAAATATATACATACATTTGCATAAAGCAGCATATTTGTCCACTCCCATGTAGATAAGAGTATTAAATACTTGACAAATCTCCCTTTAAGGTACATTTTGAACAGATAAAAAAATGTGTGATTAATTTGCGATTAATCGCGTTTAACTATTTTAATCAGTTGACAGCTCTAATAAGAATGCATCACTTTCTATTTATAGTAGGGCTGTCAATCAATTAAAATATTTAATCACGATTAATCGCAAAAATGTCACGCATGTTTGGAGCGTTATTTAACCTCCTTCACGACAAGCTAGTATGACGTGGTTGGTACCGATGTATTCATTAGGTTCTCTAGTTTCATATGATACCAGTATCTTCACTCTTAGCTTTAAAACTACAACCTAAAAATCTCAATTTGCGTTAATGCTTTAAAGATATTAGTGGCATTAAAACGCGTTATCGTGTTAACTTTGACAGCCCTAACTTATATTTAACTATCAAATAGTCCATTTTATACAAAAAGCTGAGAAATATTGCTCAATATTTTTGATTTATGCTTTTTCCCCAACATAACCAGCAAAATAAATAAATAAATAAGAAGCTCAGTCTATTTGCATGTAAAATAAATTGAAATTTCTCAGCTTCATTTTTCATTTCAACTCTCTTTGCTTTAGTGTTTTCTGCTCAGTGCTCTGCTCCAACATGAAAATATGTCTGAATATATTTACTCCACTTTCTTAGATTCAATTTGATCAAACTGCTGTTTTTTATTTCAGAAGCTGAATCCTTTTTGCAAGTGAAGGACAAAAAATCTCCAATTCAACGAATCGGACAGCAGTAAATCCACAAGTGGAAGGCGGGGGTGGTGCTTTAATTTCCTGTCCCGGCTCTGGAGCATCACATCTGAGAGCAGCAATACAGCTGCATAATCAGCCTGCGCTGGCCTAAAGGGAGGCAGCAGAGGAGGAATAGCTCCACCAAGGATTAAGGTAAATAAAGGAAGACCATTTGCGAAGTGTGTCACAGAGGGAATGGGATGAATCTATCAGCAGGACATTCCTCCTGGTCAAACAGCGAGCACGCCCCGTGGTGTTTTTGATTGCTCTCCGGGTCCTATACAGTACGCTGCTGCTGCATCTGCTGCCTCCTGTATAAGGTCAATAAAAGTAATGCAGCACAGAAGGAGGAACGGGCTGTGAATTATTTAGTGGGGGAAGATTTTAAATTTTCTCAATACTGCAGCGGCGGCAGGGGAAAAAGGAAAAAAAAAATTAACTCTCGCCCACGTTCAGACCTCATTACCTAATCAGCCCCTTATTTTCCCAGTGGTGTCCCGATCGGAGACGCAGCTCGGGGGCCTCGTCTCCTCTGGTGAGGGGTTTAATCTCCTCAACGGGGGTTGTCAGCATTTTTGAGAATCATAAGAAAACATTTGAATTAAAACAGCTCCTCACTCTGCTTCATGCTGCTGCTGCTGCTTGTGATTGTGGCGTTATTGATGGAGGGAGAAGCAGTAAATTGGGCTGCCCTGTGATTGATTGCATGCAATGAGGCCGAGGAACCTGATTTAAACAAGACTCCTGATTGCAAATCATTTTATGGTAAAACAGAGGGAGAGGAAAAGATTAGAAAATGTTTGGAAGGTACTTTTTTTGTATATGTGATCAACATTAGGTACGTTTTTAAGCAGGTGATCAGTCACAGGTGGCAGTTTTTTAATTAGACGCAAACAACCTGATCAAGATGAAATATAAGCATCTTTAGGCTTTTATTTTGGAGGGAATATTCACCGTCAGATTGATTTTATGAGAAGAAGAAGAAAAAAAATAGCTTGAATATTTTATTCCCAGTGCCAACAGACAGCACAGATTATAAAAAAGGTGTAACACCTTGTTTTTTTTCCCCATCTGTTTGAGGCCAGATGTTGAGAATCCGAAGCGGAATACAGATTAACCCTTTAAAACCGGCCGCTATCCTGTCTTACGGAGGTTGTAGAGGGCTCAGTTTTAAAGCTAGAGTGAAGATACTGGTATCATATGAAACTAGAAAACCTAATGAATCCATCGATAACAAGTAATGCTAGCCCCTGACCTCTGACCTCAAGATATGTGAATGAAAATGGGTTCTATGGTTACCCACGAGTCTCCCTTTACAGACCACTTTATGATAATCACATGCAGATTCTTGCCCGCAGTATGAATGTGTTATTTCCGCCTATTTTAAAATGGTGTTTTTGAATATTTCTGCATACTGGGGTCCCTAAACAGTCTTTGAATTAAATAAATTTGGTATCACTGTAAAGCTGAGACTCTTGTGGATCCAATGAGCCCAACTGTATTCATGTGTGATGATGTTAATCCCCATAGGAGACATTTCATTGTAGTGGGACCATTTTTTTTTTAACATCACTGTATAAAATGACCTGTGGTAACCTCTAGGATAATCACAGCCTCATGAAACTTCACAACCACAAACTAGAGACCTAGAGCATTCAGAGGATGGATGGATCACACTAGAGACCTAGAGCATTCAGAGGATGGATAGATCAAACTAGAGACCTAGAGCATTCAGAGGATGGATGGCTTTCCTAGGTAGACTGACAATAAGGGAGCAGTTTACACAACAGAAGAGCTCGCCGAAAAATGCAATTCTTGCAGAAAAATCTCCAAATGTCCAAAGTTTTTGATACCAAATCACAGCATGACTTTTTTCTATGGTGTTCCTCAAGGTCTTGGTGTCTTAATGTGGTATTTTGGAGGGATTATTAATCATTTCTATTAATTCTCGAGTGGTAAAAAATGGTTAAATTTAGCACCAAATCTGTGTAACAGATGGTATCAACCCAAAAATTGCTGCAACAATTTATGAGACATAATAGAGCATGAGGATGATTGATTAATTAATATGTAATTCTTATTAATGACTAGAACAACAGCAAATTAATCTCCAGTTTCCCAGCTTTCAGATGATGTACACCACTTCTATGTGACATCTACTGTTGACTATTTATCCACCGCTTAGGCACGTTTTTAAGCAGGTGATCCGTAACAGGTGGCAGTTTTTAATTAGAAGCAAACAACCTGATCAAGATGAAATATAAGCAATCTTTAGGCTTTTATTTTGGAGGGAATATTCACTGTCAGATTGTTAAATTTAGCACCAAATCTGTGTGACAAATGATATCAATGCAAAAAATCCTGCAACAACTTATGAGACATAATAGAGCATGGGGATGATTAATTAATAATTCTTATTAATGACTAGAACAACAATTAATCTCCAGGTTCTCAGCTTTCAGATGATGTACACCACTTCTATGTGACATCTACTGCTGACTATTTAACATCCCTTTGGTAAAAAAAAAGAAGAGGGCAACACCTCAGCTCGGATGATTCATGAGGCAGCTTTGGTGCAGCTCCAGAAGAAGAAGAAGAGAAAAAACCAGAGTTAAAGCCTCACCTTTGACTCCTCTGCCCGGTCTTGGGAGGACGGATCCATTCTTGCAGCTTGTATTATAGTCGCTCACTTCCAGGGTGAGGTTGCCCATCACCTCCAGGCAGCTCGCCTCCAGTGCGCTCCCGTTGCCCGGCTGCAGAGCCATCCTCTCCGGGCTGTTTGACGCACTGGAGAGATGCACTGCTGCTGAATCAACTTGTCGCCTTTTTCTTCATTCAACAGCCGGAGAGGGGGCGGTTGTGAAACTTGGAGAAAACCAAGAATGTTAAACTCTTAACACGGTGTGATAACGGGGAGAATAGCCAGACCAGAGAGGAGTTGGTCGTTGGAGAGGAGAGGAGCGCAGAGCAGAGCGCACAGACCCGGACTGTGGAGGAATGAAGCTGTGCTGCTAAGGCAACTGAGGAGCTCTCTCTGTCTCTCTCTTTCACTCCCTCCCTCTCTCCCTCTCCCTCTCCTTCTCTCTCTCTCTCTCTCTCCTCCTCTCTCCATTCAGCTCGCGACTGTCACTGTACAATTCAACCAAAGCAGTACAAAAATAGGCGTCCTATCTATAGCTGGGGTGACTCCAGGTTCACCTCTCTAAAATTAGATTAAATTGCACATTTTTGAAGTGACAGTGGAGGTAAAACACATGGTGGATATGTGTTAAAATAAGGGCTGTCAATTGATTCAAATATTTAATTGCGGTTAATCGCATGATTGTCTGTAGTTAATCACGATTAATCGCACATTTATGTGTTCTAAATGTACCTTTAAAGGGACTGTTTGTAAGAATCAGAAATGCTTGTTAACAGCGACACCTGTGGCCGTTAAGTCAACGAAAGTCAGCGTCCTGTTGCTCGCGCTTGTGCTCGCTCTACATAGACATGAACAAGCATCGCTCAAAACAGTGAGGTGACACACGTCAGAGACGGTAACGTTTCTCTCTGCGGAGCCCCGTCACTTCACAAGACACGGAAAACCTCTGTTGGTCTGGAGGAGCTGCAGCAGTTATTTCTGCACAAACGTCCACTGTACATTCACTAGATATTCTCAGAGCTATGAAGTCTTCTGCAGTGTGGAGTGTGCGCGCATGCACGTGAGAGGTGGAGCGAGACAGCAAGAACGCACGCGGTGTGTGAGTGAAGGCAGGCAGGCAGAGGAGCAGAGACTCCGGCCACACGCGTGCACGCATGGGAAACCGACCCGGTAGATTAATACGTGTTAAAAAGTTACAAACAGTCCCTTTAAGGGATCGATTAGAATATTTAATCACAATTAATCACACATTTATCTGTTCAAAATGTACCTTTAAGGGAGATTTGTCAAGTATTTAATACTCTTATCAACATGGGGTGGACAAATATGCTGCTTTATGCAAATGTATGTATATATTTATTATTTTAAATCAATTAACAACACAAAACAATGACAGATATTGTCCAGAAACCCTCACAGGTACTGCATTTAGCATAGAAAATATGCTCAAATCATAACATGGCAAACTGCAGCCCAACAGGCAACAACAGCTGTCCGTGTGTCAGTGTGCTGACTTGACTATGACTTGCTCCAAACTGCATGTGATTATTAAATCAAAAGATTAATTAAAGTTCAAGGTAACTATGCATGTAATAGTGTCCGATCCCGCCTGCAAAGCGTTTCTTCTTCCTGTTTTCATAGATTAATTGATTGTGCCGCTGAGGTATACATCAAGGGTGAGTGAGCGTGGAAATACATTTGTCATGGGTGGGCGCTGGGGTCAAGAGAGACAGGGATGTAATTGCAAAGTCTATACCACTTAAAGGACCAGTGTGTAGCATTTAGGGGGATCTATTGGAAGACATAGAATATTAATATGTTTGTTTTCTTTTGTGTATAATCACCTGAAAATAAGAATCGTTGTGTTTTTGTTACTTTAGAATGAGGCGTTTATATCTACTGTACATAGGGAGCGGGTCCTCTTCATGGAGTCCATCATGTTTCTACAGTAGCCCAGAAAGGACAAACTAAACCCTGGCTCTAGGGGAGACATTTGCATTTTCGCATCGGCCACCGTAGTTCTCCTACCTACAGTGTGATATGCAACCTCACCGCTAGATGTCGCCAGATCCTACACACTGCACCTTTAAGTCTCTTAAGTCTTAAGTCCTCTTTTGGCCAGGAAAAACGGTCACGGCCTCTGACCTCCAGATATGTGAATGTAAATGGGTTCTATGGGTACCCACGAGTCTCCCCTTTACAGACATGCACACTTTATGATAATCACATGCAGTTTGGGGGCAAGTCATAGTCAAGTCAGCACACTGACACACTGACAGCTGTTGTTGCCTGTTGGGCTGCAGTTTGCCATGTTCTGATTGGAGCATATTTTTTATGCTAAATGCAGTACCTGTGAGGGTTTCTGGACAATATTTGTCATTGTTTTGTGTTTTTAATTGATTTCCAATAATAAATATATACATACATTTGCATAAAGCAGCATATTTGTCCACTCCCATGTTGATAAGGGTATTAAATACTTGACAAATCTCCCTTTAAGGTACATTTTGGACAGATAAAAAATGATTAAATATCACCCATGGCCCCATAAAAGCTTAAACCAGCCCTGCCTGAAAGGCCGTCTTAATCGTTCTCAGGTCCCTCAATTACAGCATCAGTGTCACCAGTTTTGTTAGAAGTAATCTTTCAATAAATTGCTTTAATTTCATGTCCCATTTCGGCGGATCGATAACGGAACAATCTCTTTCTCTCCAGGAATTGACGCTGTTGATTTCTCTGCTCGAGTGAACAACCTCCAGGTCGTGCAGGATGTCAGGAAGGATCATCAGTTGGACAAAGAGCCGCAATTCTGCAGCGTTTAAAGGCGAGTACCGGATACCTTTTTTTTCCCCTAAATTGTCCTGTGATTTAAAGCAGAGGATGGGTGCCATGGTTACTAATAGTTTTTTGGCACAGGAATAGATATTGGACATCTGGTTGTTGTTGATGAAAGAACTTTCACTCTTTTCTTGTTTACACTTTGACTGTTATAAACGATGTGTTTTAAACTGGAGAGTGTGTTGGATATTTTTCTGCAGCCTGTGCAACAACTGTTAGATTTTCCATTTGGCTGACCCCGCAGGAGTACGGCGAGGGGTTCTGGGACTCCTGATGTGCAGCGTGATGGCTTTGTTTATGGGGAACGATCTCGGAGCGCCTCCGGGTTTAGTCCGCGCGTTACCACTTGAGAAATGATACCGCCGCTTTGAAAAATGTCCGTAGGCTGCGGGGGAGTCAGTTTGCACTGTGGGGGAGGAGGGCTTCACTATTTGTGTTTGCGATTTGCTTGACGGTCGCTGTCAGTCCCGCTGATGGTTTAACAAGTGATGCTGCCGCTGTTGTTGCTGCTTTTATACGCCGCTTTGTGTGGGAGGTGTGTGTGTGTGTGTGTGGTGCTCCAGCTTGGCCGACATGTGCTGGTGTTTCTTCCACATTTTTTTAAGATAACAGCTTATTAAAGGAATGCCAAAAGTCGCTCCCTTCTGCTTCCTCGCAAACCGACGATGCTTTTTGGCAAGTTTTGGCAGCGGCTCCGCATTGATTTTCACTGTGTCCTCACGCAGGTCATGACCAGCATGTCTGATGAGATGAGGAACTGTTCACCCTGTGATACTCCAGGGTGGCAGAACATCCTGTAGAGGCATTTTGTTGGTGTTAGTGTTTTATTTTAGTTGAACTGAAATTTATTGCAGAAAAATCCACTGCAGCAAAAGCAGCTCAGGTGAAGCACTAGAGCTACCGATTTGCGTAAAAGCTGCTAATTTTAAGGGCAAACAAATGCCTCGGGACAGCTCAGTCAATAACGATGAACAAACACTAATCTTTCCTGAAGCTAGAAACAGGAGAACTTTAATTGACTTTTCAAAATGATTGTTTGCTTCATCGGCAGTGTTTAGGTGCACGATTATGTAGTTTGAACCGCTTTAGGACATGGATGTCCTAAAAGAAAAAGTCCCTAAAAGTGTATGATTAAACTTTTTTCCATGGTCTAGTGTTAAAAAAGTTAACAAAAATTAATATTAAAAAAATTAAAAATTAAAAATTAAAAATTAATTAACAATATTAATTGTAATATCGAATTGCAATACTTAAAAATCGCTATCCAATCGCACCCAAGTATCGTGCTAGTATTGAATCAGGAGATAGGCCCTGATAATAACACACATAAACTTTTAAAATGAGAGGAATTGTCCTTAGTGGAGGAACATTGCCTTATAATATCACTTGAAAGACACGAGTCAACCCGATCTCACGGGACGGTGTATAAATAGCACGACATTAGGACATTTCGTGTGTCATTTGTACGCCACGCAACAAAACTACGGTAAAGTCCGCAGTTAGGTTTAAGCAACGAATCCTCTTATAGTTAGGTTTAGGAAAAACGTCATGGTTGGGCTTAAAATAAGTACGTAAACTAAGTGAAATACGTACAGTAACAACGTAACATAAGCATGGAAAAAGATGCCACAAACGTCACTAAAAACGTGACAAACATCACTATGACATAACTTACAAAACACTAGTCAAATTTGGTATTTCTATGGTTAAAAAACTGTTTTTTATTAATGTTAGTAGCAAGAAAATGTTCCAGAGTCATTAAAGGGTTTCAGAGGCTCCCCTTCAAAGAATTTAATTTCACTAGATAATTATTTAATATAATGCCGTGCAGTTCCTGTCGGCATTATAATGACCTCTGTAATCACGTGATTATTATCTCCTCGTGTTGCAGACAGACAGGTAGATGTTGACTAGTCAATGACCAAGGGGAACTTTTCCATTTGAGAAAAACACTACGGTACACGTCCATGGCCTCAGGTGTGTGTATTTATCTTTGACATGAAAACACTTCTTTGTTCACACAAGGACGTTCTCCTAATCCTAATAACTTCACATCCAAGTTTGAGCCTAACTCCGACCATTGCATAATTTTGAAAAATGCAAAAAAGGCATGTAAGGGGCTAGAGGACGTTAACTTTCTTTATTTTAATTTAAAATTCATGACGTAGATTATTAAGGTTGCAAGGTTTAGGGCTGATTTAAAACACTAGATTGCGTGTTGAGCCATTTTGAACCCATGAAATTATTAAATATATTTGGTAAGAAATGTCAATATTAACACCAGCATTGATGTGTTTCATCAAAATACAGTCATATCATTTAGTTTACGGCTCTTCGGCTGTAAACGAACTACACCACAGCATGAGTATGAACACAACGAGGCTGTAAGGGCGGACAAGTTGGCGTGATGACGATCAGTAGTCTCATTTTGCCCTTTTTTAAGACACATAAAGGCTTCAATGGGGTATTTATTGAAGCATTTTATATCGTAGAACAAGACGTTAGAATCTCTTCAGCTTGTGTTAACCACAGACCTTATTTCAGGCATCTAACTAAAAACCCATTGACTTCCAGACGAGGGAACCGGAAGTGCTAAAACGCCCATTTCCAGGTTTTAGGACTCATCTCTGTAGAAACCCTGTAAAAGCCACCGACCCATAAGAACCCGCAGGAATGTATGCGCCAAAAAGTTGCCGGTAACCCTCGTTTGTCCAGATGTTTAGACAGCTTTTCCTCACCACATGCACTCTCCAAGTCAACTGCACCTCATAAAACAACGAGTCCAACGCTGATATAAACTGCTTGAGTGACCGTAAAATGTTCCCTAAACCAAACTTTAAGATGCTATCACCGGGCTTAGACAGACAAGCTTGTGTCTGAGTGCAGCGGAGAGGCCTGGCCCCCTCTCATCCAAAAGCATTAGTGCTTTCATCCATCATTATGAAGAAACAGCCCGTGATGTGCGCTTTGATTCTCTGTCTGCGACACACACACATCGTCGGTTTGTGCACACAGCGCTGAAACCGAGACAGGTCTTGTCTCTATATCTTATGAGCAGCTTATGAATAGACAAGATGCACATGTCAGCAAAGGAGTGGGAACAAAGACTTGAGTTGCTGAGGCGTAGTTAACATGCAAGCGTTTTACTGTCAGGGTATAGAACAGACTGAGGCAGATAGAGCTCCGAATACAAAAAGGCTGCACTCCTACACTAATTAATCTCAAAGGGCTAACTCGGATTAAAAAGCACAGTGCGGATGTTGGTGAGGATTTGCCAAGAATAACAAGTTACATAAGTTATTAGTTGACAACTTGCTTTTTATTAAGAGATTGTTCACTTCTGAACTAAGATGATGATTTCCTCCCATTAGAAACTGTCATTGTATATTGGGTTTGCAAGCACTGATTATCTTATGCTACAGATTTGATCTAAATTCAGCATTGTGCTGACATCTGCTGGTCAGATATTACATGAAAGAGCCCTACAAACCACCATGTCTGTCTACAAAAAAAGCAGACCTTTCTATAGTGGCAGCATATTTAATTTTACATCTAAACAATCGCATGATTGTCCATAGTTAATCACGATTAATCGCACCTTAAAGGGAGATTTGTCAAGTATTTAAAGGTCCTATATTGTAAAAAGTGAGATTTTCATGTCTTTTTATATTATAAAGCGGGTTTAAGTGCTTTATAAATACTGTTAAACTATCAAAACGATCAATATGCGGAGAACTCGTGGGTACCCATAGAACCCATTTTCATTCACATATCTGGAGGTCAGAGGTCAAGGGACCCCTGTGATAATGGCC
>CAKAKR010064559.1:5300-29734 GCA_916700685.1 Adelosebastes latens | reverse complement strand
AATATTTAATATATTAGACAAATGCATAAGAACTTGATTGATTTGGACAAATATTTTTCTTCTTAAAGCACACGTTATAAAGGGTTTATAAACTGTAATTATTGGCGTTATTAATAGTTAATAGATAACTTACTAATGTTTAATAGATCAGTTGTAAGCCATGAACAAGAGCAACTTTTGGGTTGCCAGGTTGTAGTAAATCCTCCTCCAGCATGATGCTTGCTTTGTCCTTGAAACAAACTCTTAAATTCATCAGGAAGTCCCCTCAAATGGACTGTTTGCCTACTTAAAGTTATCAACATTGGCTACTTAACAGTCGAACAGTCAATTTAGGAGCTATACCATGTAGAGCTGCAACGATTAATCGATTAGTTGTCAACAATTAAAATAATAGCCAACTATTTTGATAATTGATTAATCAGATTGAGTATTTTTTAAAGAAATAAAAGTCAAATTTTTCTGATTCCAGCTTCTTAGATGTGAATATTTTCTGGTTTCTTTACTCTTCTATGACAGTAAACTGAATATATTTGAGTTGTTGACAAAACAAGACATCTGAGGACGTCATCTTGTGCTTTGGGAAACATTTTTCACCATTTTTGACATTTTATAGAGCAAACAACTAATCGATTAATTGAGAAAATACTATCGTTACTTGCAGCCCTAACACCAGTGTCATGCTGGAGGAGGATTTTGTACAACCTGGCAACCCGAATGATGTTCTTATTAATAGCTTACTCTTCCATGAAACATTAGTAAATTATTTATTAGCCATTAATAACGCCACTATTTACAGCTTATACATCTATAAAGTGTGATTTAAGAAAAATAGTCCAAATCAAGTTTCTATGTATTTGTCCAATATAATACCCTAAATATTTTTCTTTTATTATTTTTTTTATTTTGGCATCACACTTTTTAACTTATACGTGAACCTAATAAGCGTGTTATTTATGCGTGAATCCCATCATAAAAGCTACAGGTAGATCTGCGTTTATCCGGTTTCTACTTGATGAACTTCACTTTTTACACTTTTAACAATAAACAAAGTTTGCGAAAACATAATAGGCTAGCCAACCAGGAACATCAATCAACAAGTCTATCACAAAACAACCATAGCTTCACACTGACAGATGAAGAAGAAACATGACAAAATAAAGTACATGAAGGTCCCTGAACTCACCACTGAGCCCTGCAGACGCACCAAGAGTCTCTGGAGAAGCAATATCGTCTTGTTATTTTAAGGAAACATGCGTTATAAAGATATCTGAGCTGAAACCTACCCGCTGCCTGTGTGTCCCGTCTGAGTGCTGAACAGCCTCCTCCTCCTCTTCCTCTTCCTCCTCCTCCTCCTCACCATCCTGCTCTGAGGGGCGTTCACTGCCAGCTCTGTGTCAGATCTATTCAAACCAGATGACTTTCTGCTGCTATGATGAAATATATTAATTTATAGTAAACTAATAATGATGCGAACAATAGGATCTTTATTTATCACAATGTAATATTGTGAAATATGACTAACAAAGACTGTCAGAGGGATGAAGTTCCCATAAACAGTTTAAGGACATGCAGATGTTTGTTGTTTAGTAGCCAGTGGTGGAAGAACTTATACTCAAGATATTTTACTGAAGTAAAAGTAGCAGTAGGTTACCACAGTGTAGAAGTACTCTGTTAATAGTAAAAGTCCTACTTTCAAAATGTTACTTAGACTATTTACTATCTACTAAATATTTTAGGCATCGTTGGACAAAAATTCCATAATAACCTTTCAGCATATTAAAATAACTACACACAAAACTACACATCGTTGGTTTCACAAAGGATGCAAACTCCAGTCTCCTGGGTGAAAGTCCTGTTTTACACTGTCTGTGCTACAAAACCTGACTTCTAATTCTGCTCCTGTCATAATTACTACGGTCTCTAGGGGTCGCTGTCGTATTCTTTAACCTTGTTGGTGTAGTAGGCCCCTATTGACCCACATCTATGGGGCTTATAGCGACTGACAACGCCTGCTGAATAGCCTGACAACAGTCTAATCGGCTGGACGGGGGATGACAGGTAACAAAGGTCCCCAGAGTCAAACCTGGAACGTTATAGGATTACATGGTCAGCCCCTTAAACCTCTAGGCCACTAGCATGCTGTAGGGTGACCTTGATTCTCACTAGTATGCTGTAGGGTGACCTTGATTCTGGGCAATTTTCTAGATTGTAATTTTGTAGCATTTAACAGCAAGTTTGTGAGAGAAGTTTCTTTTTGCTGATGTAGTTTGTAATGTTTGGTCTTTGCTTTCATAGAGCTCAGGCTTTGCTAAATGTGTTGATGCTACATTGTGCCATTTTATGTTTTTGTGATCAGTAACTACCAACTATTTGGTCTCTTTTGGAACTTTGTCACTTCACATTCATCACTTTGATAACTTTATCTTGTGACCCTCTGGAGGGGCCCAACCCCTAGGTTGGGAACCACTGGATTAAACTACCAAATATAATATATATAAATATAAAGTAGCTGAAACTAGCTGCACCTGCACCAGCTACAACAGTTACATAACAATCTAACAATGACTTCAACCATCTAATAATATAATGTATGATAACAGGAGCCAAGTACTTTTGATATTTTTAGTGCATTTTGCAGATAACATTTATGTACTGTACTGTATTTATGTACAATAAGTACATGTTTGAATGCACTTGTAATGGAGTCATTTTACATTGTAATATTGGTACTTTCACTTAAATAAAGGTACTTATTCCGACACTGTACTATGCTGTATACAGTAGGTGTGTGTGCTTGTGTACTCTACTATACTATACTATATAGGAGATACAGACACAAACTATTTGAAAAAAGACATTTATTGCTACTTTATCATTTCAACACGTCTGTAGGCTACTTCAAACTGTACACATACTGTACATGTTATGATAGGAGATTATTTGTGATTATTATTTGTTCAGCAATGTGATAAGCAAACAAGACATCAATTATTCTGTAATACTGTATTGCTCAGAGCATGACATTGTGGCTACATCTAGTAAAACTGCACAAAAAAGGAAGGGTTTTTCTGTGTAAAAGTAAATAGAGAGACATTATGAAACTCACAATATTTGTATAAAAGATAAGTTACATAACTTAGAAAAATTAATGTTCTATTAAAAACTCAAACATGCAAAGAGCTTCAACTATGTCTGAAGAGCGATAATTACACTGAGAAGAAGATACCAGTGTATCATTAAGTGTTATCCTGTTAACAGTGCTATAACACAAATATACAAATAACAGATGATGCCGCCACGTTAAAGAACATTCTCGGAGATCTGTTCATTCACAGAATGGTCAAACTCCTGCAACACAGACACACACACACACACACACACACACACACACAACAGTTCACACACTCACTCACACCACAGGACAAATGAAATCTGTTGTCTGAACGCACAAATGTGGGAATGTCGGTCCTCTGAGCTCGGTTGGAATCACGAGTGTACGTTGTTAATAGTGATACACTGTAAAAATCAGTCAGAAACATAATCTGGCTCTGCCAAAAATCAAAAACTGCAGATGACATCTCGTCACTAGCGGGTCTCATCCTCTCGGATATATTCAAAACAGAGAGATAATCAATAAATATACAAAATATGTACAAAACATCTGCAGCTTACAATGCATTTTGTCTGATACAAGTAAAGTTTAGGCACAAAGTTAGAAGTCCGTTTGGGAAGCGAGGAGATGATTGTTCTCCGCTCTGGTCCGAATTCAGAAGAAACGCTGGACGTCCAAAACAGCTGGATGCTTCCTGGGATGCTGTTCACTCAACATCTGGACATCAAAAACAGAGAAATGCCAAAATTAAACCTTTTCTATAAACATTATTAATGTTGAGCTCTTTCCAAATATGGTTTGGTAGCATTAAAGGTACAGTGTGTAGGATTTGGCGGCATCTAGTGGTGTGGTTGCAAATTGCAACCAACTGAGTACCCCTCCACTCACTCCTCCCTTTCTAAGACTGTGGTAACGTGAGCTGCCGAGTGCTAAACCGTAGTAACGCTGTTCACCTCGCTCAGAGGCCATACTTATCATAATGACACTACTTTAGGAGCAACGGAAGTCAGACGGCGACTGGCGGTACCACGGTTTTGCACTCTGCGGCTCACGTTACCGCAGTTTCACAAGCGAGTGGAGAAGGACCCGCTCCCTATGTAGATATGAAGGGCTCATTCTAAGCTAACGGCAACACAACAATTCTTAGTTTCAGGTGATTATACACTAATGAAAACATAATTATGAATATTATATTCCATTTCTGCAAATAGATCCCCCGAAATGTTACACACTGTTCCTTTTAACATTTTGTCAACAACAATATTCTTAAAAGAAACATATATTTTTATGTTTGCTAAAAGACAATATAACATGCATGTATTATTTTGGGAAATGATTAAAGTTTATCACAGATGTATAACTGTAACTGTGTAAGTTAATGTTAATTACTTTGATGCTGGGTTTGATGTAGTTGTAATCAGATGCTCAGAGATGGCCCATGGGATTTGTTGGGTCCGTCAGACTGGGATGGAAAGCGAGATGCATGGACTGTGGATCCGTCATGGCTGCAGACGCCTTCTCTTCCTCTCTCCTCCGCAGACACGCTGCCTTCGGGTTCAGGTTCCTCTCTGTGGGATTCAACAAACAATGGGTTAGCGTATTTTAGTTTCTGGGGAAGCTGTTGGAAAATACCACGTTACAATCAGCTGTTCGTTCATTTCCCATGTTCACAACGTTCAGTGTCATTTTCACTGTACAAACGTAGGTTTAAGCCAAACCATGTTGTTTTTTTCCTAAACCTAACTAAGTGGTTTTATCGCCTGAACCTAAACACGTGTTTTTTGTTTACTTCACAACATTAAGCACGTTTACTGTGATTGAAAAAAGTCACGCCGAGGAGTCAGTATGTGACGAGTTGGGATGAGAACGTGTTGGCCAAAGATATTTCCCTCAGGAGTGGGTGGGCACCAAAACAGAGCTAAAAAGAGAGTGAATATTGGACTTCTGTTGATCAGGTGGACAGAAATACAACTCCAAATACATGATAATGATGTCTGCTTATTGTGTAAAAAGCCAACTGTGTTTCCCCCGAGTGGTCAAAAAACAACAATTAATGTATGTTCAACTTTGGCAAAAATAGAAGCAAAAAATAATAATATGGGTAAGTAGATACAGTATTTCACTCTGGATAAACTACGGCTCAAAACATGTTTAGAGTCTGTAACCAGCTGGTTGATCTCCTATACTAACTCCCCCTATTTGTAGGTTTCCATCTTATTTTCACTCTGTCAGGCCTCATAATCTCAGGGAAACACTGACCTCTGACTTGTTGTTCCAGGCTGAGGATCACCCCCACGGCTTGGTGCAGCACCAGCAGCTTGGTCTGCGGCTTCTCGCTCTTCAGGTGCAGCTGACACATGTGACCCAGCTCCTTGAAGGCCTCGTTGATGTCCCGCACACGCAGACGCTCCCGGGCGTTGTTGGCCATCCTCCTGTCTTTCTCACGCTCGGCCTTCTGCTCCGGGCTCAGATCCTCATCCCCATCCTCGTGGATGCTACAACATCAATGAGAAGACGCTGGTAAGGACCCTCATTTAATTTATTGTCTGATTCTTTTAAAGATTTATGTTTTTAAAACTGATATAGTGGATCTAAGTGAAAGCTTCAGTGGATCATACATAAGAGTTGAGTTATACTGTGGATGTGTCTGCCCTCTGCTGGTCACTGAGCTGACTTCATGTTTTTGAGTCTGCTGAGGTCATTGGATACCCTCATTACATAGTTTATTGACAACATTCTCATGTGATCAGGCGCACGTTTATTAATAATTAATCGATGAGAGCATTTTTTTTTTTGGGAAATCCCTACCTAGTCAATAACAGCTAGTCAAGAGATGCACTTTTAGTCACTTTTAAAAATGTTTTTTCAAGTTTTCTCTTCTATTATTGTATCAGTTAGTTAGAAAAATGTCCAGTAGAAAAATTGTTGCTGGGGGATTGTCCACATATGTCAACATCGATTTCCCTTAACTAGATTATAGATCTAAATAAAAAGAAAACACTCTGAGGCCTCAGAGCTGGTGTCATGAAGAGGTTTGTCCTGAAGTGACCCCTGAAACTAGAGACGCCAGAACGTACACTCAGATTAATCTGAGAGATGTTCAAGATGTGCAGTCTGGTTTTAAATCACTGGCTCATTAATCATTTAATTAATTTATATAGCAAAATAATGCCTAACTTTGTAAGGATGTGCTGCCTTTCTCAGTTTTATATTTATATAATATATAATAGCAATTTGTTGATATCACCCTCTGGGAACTTGAAACAGATATTTTTCTTTATTTTATGGACAAAATGATTAATTAAAAAAATATGAAAATAACAGTTTCAGCTCTAATTAAAGCTAGAGTTCGTAGTGTTCTTCAAAAATATGTCTTGTTGTTTTTGTTGAAATTCTCATTACATCCCGACAGCAATCAATAAATCAAATACTCTGACGAAAAAAAGAAAAAAATCTGCTATCTGTGACTGTCCTGTAATAAACCCGTCCAATCAGTTAATTCGGACCGAATGTAATGATTGAATGAAATGTTGCCGACTTTCTCGTTAGATGTAGGGACATTTGGAACTAGTGCTGCTACTTTCATTGCAAAAGAGTTGGCAACACTAGGCTTGGTTTTTAGGTTGGATAAATTAAAAAATCTAGCGTACTTTTGTTCGTTTCTTAAGATTACCAACCCTAGCTTTAATAATAGTATACAACTAAGTGCAGTGAAGTACTGTGTGCAGTACTCACACTATAGGCCTACTGTATTTACTGAGGACAGTGGTAGGATACTGTAAAACACTTATTTTGCCACCCCCCACTCCCTACTTTCCCGGTAGAAGCTCCTCTTTTTTCCTCATTTAATTCACTGCAACTTTAACGCAACATGAAGAAGAAATATGAGGCGGAGCCGAATAGACTCGCCTGGACACAGCTGCCCTTCACAGCAGGAGGTCTGACTGTTTTAAATTAGTGAAAGAAGCCTCTGATACTTGTCTTTCAGAAATCTGCTGTACTACTTCACCGTCACAAAATACATTCTGTTTTTCATCTCAGTTGAAGGGCTCAAGGGCTACCACGATATCAGATTTTCACTGCACGATTATCGTGGCCAAAAGAATTCTCGATAACGATCTTATCGCAATAACTATAGAAATTTTGAAAAAAAATAATAATAATGCTATCAGTCAAATTCATCTTTAACTTTGTTTATTGTGCGTTTTGTCGTTTTCCTGGCTCTTAGTAAAGCTTGTCCAACCTAGCAACAGTAACTAAGGGGGGCGGGACTTAGGATCGGCCAATTAAACTTAAAAATACGAGTGTAGGAAGGTGGAGAGAGAGTCTGTAACCATAACTGTATATATCATCATATGTGTATCATTAACATTATATCCATATTTCATTTTTAAATATTACAGTTATCCAGGTGAATGCTGTTTATTTTAAGTGGGACTATTTACCTGTTACATCCGCTGTTTTCTCCTTGTGTTTTGAGTTCGTTCTCCTCATCTGATCTCTGGCTGTCAGAGCTGTGCATCATCTCTTCCCTTTCCCGGCTTTCCATCTTCAGCTCCAGATTACTCTGCAGACCTCCTGTTGGAGATCATACAAAATTAAGTATATATATATATATATACTGTATGTTAAAGCTGTGAGATCTCTTAAATCCTAATAGCTCAAGGGTTCAAAAGTTCAGATAAAGGAGGTGAGATATATGACTGCAGCGGTCTTTACCTCCACTTTGCATGGGCTGCAGCGTGGCCCTCTGTCTGGCTGGGTACGGGTGGCCATTTTGTGTGCGGCTCTGGAAGGCTGAGTGGTTGTTGTTCATATTGACAGCTTCAACCTTTATGACACACAAAGACAGGGATGAGGTTAGGGCAATAATATTCGTGTGTTCATAAGACGGCAAGCCTGCGCTCAACTTTTAGATCCAACCAATGACAAATAAAACCAACATCTGCCTCCTCATTTCCAACGTAACACTGAGTAGATCTCTCGCTCTACAGAATTAATTTAATCTCAGACCATCTTAATCCTTCCCTTAAAACTACGATATACTCCCTATGAATACCACTAATTCTCTTCAGGAATGATGATTCACTTCTAACAGACAAATCATTTGGAAAAAATAAAAGTGAGAGAATTTAATACCCCCCTCCCCCCAAAGGATTAGACTAAAAACCCCTTTCCTCTGCATATACTTCCACTCCAGCTGGGCCAAAATCCCCTGGTCTGCTGAAAACATGTTGGAATGGGAATTGCACGATGCAGGCATCCCCCATCACCCCACAGTGGAATTAGAGTCCGCACATACTGTACGCTCTCCACACAAGGGCGACGCGTCACAGCGCTCTCCCATTGTGCTCAGTTTCCTATTTCAAGGACAACAACCTTTACATGAGGAAAACATGCAGACATGGCTGGTGGAAAATTCCTGAAACTGAATACCGGCACACACACACACACACACTCACACAAGATGGGATTTCCATGCACGCATGCCCTGTCCTTCTTTAAATACTTCAAAGAAACTGTTATTAACCATGGCTGAAGCGTGGCAGGTGAGCGGTAGATGGCTGGCAGATCCCAGGTGGCCGTGGAGGTTCTGGTTTAGCAGGCCGTGGATGTCAGAGGGCAGGCCGGCCGTGGGGCCCACAGCGTGGCTCCTCAGGACGTGGATCACATCGTCCAGTCTGTCCAGTCGGTCCTCCACCTGGGACTGCAAACACCAAGAGACAAAACATTATTTTTGTGGCATTTTCCAATCAGGACACAGTTTTTAAAATCCTCTGAGTTAACACTGATAATATTCAGCCACTAGATGTCACACCTTGTTAGAAGTGGGAAAAAAACGTCAGATATCTTCCACAGAGATAAACAAAACATTCATTTTGGACCCGTCAAAGTTTTTAGGAAAAGCCATACATTTATTTGGCACCCTTGCTGAAGCTTTGTTGATGTATTATTTATTTAAAATTATTCGTCTACATAAAAATTTTATGAATAAGACCTTTAAATAAAGATGAGGCATTTTGTTTTAACAAATTTCAGCTCTAAAATTAATTGTTTAAAAAAAAAAAAAAAAATGTCTGCTCAGTTGTGACAAAAACAGACAAGTCAGTCACAAAGTCGTCTAAAAAAGGCCAGTTTTAATATGAATCATAGATCTTAAAGGAATAGTTAAATATTTTGGAAACTAGCGTTTTTCACATTCTGTCAATCATGACGTCTCACCCCATTTTTATAGCGTCGAATAACTAAATAAAACCAAACTTATCAGAAAAATTAACACTTGAACATGTATCAGTGTGACTACCTAAAATGACAGAAACCATTTTTGTGAAAAATGTATTTGACGTGTACTTTGACTTATTAGTTTGACTCATGTCCCATCCGCTAACATGGAAGGGGCGGGATTTATGAGCTATACTGCAGCCAGCCACCAGGGGGCGATAAAGTGTATGTCTGCTTTTTTATTTTTCCCTCATTTGTAGCTGTTTGCGGTCTCTTATGGATGTTTGCTGCTAAGATATTCTCTTCTGCTGCGAGCCTTGAACTGGTATATTAAGTAAACATTAGCCTACTATTATCATTATATTGGTATCATTATATATATATATATATACTTTAGGTATTTTATATTGAATTATTATTATTATTATTATTATTATCTTTCTGCAGTGCTCTCATGAGTTTCTTATATTTATATATGCATTCATTCATTATCTCTATATGACACAATGATAATTTAAACTTCAGGCCTATCAAATGAGATCTTTACCAATGATATGAGTGAAGACTCATAGTGTGGTGAGACTGGTGCCTGAACTGAACTCCGGGGCCACATGTTGGTACCTGAGAGGAAGAAAACAACCAAATTTAGACCATGAAAGGGTTGAAAAACACTGAGTATAAATAATAATATTTCCCTCTGGGCAGCAGCATGTGTTCACTCCAGTTTACCTGCAGGTTCAGCTGCGTTCTGCAGCGGGGACGGAGACCTCACCGGTGTGGACGAGCTGGAGGGGAAGCTGCTGCTGGTGTGATCGGGGGAGTAAATCTGTCAGCAGACAGGGAGAGAAAGAGAGGAGGAGGGGGAGGATAGGGGGAGTAAGGCATGGATCATTTTAAAAGCACAACTTGTCATTTCTGCGTAAGGTTTTACAGCTGCTGCCACAGCCTTTGGAGCAGGCTCGTAACCTGAACTAAACTCATCAATTCTGGTCATTTTACTAGTCGGCAGCCAATAAAAAGTCCAGCAGCATGAGAGTAGCCCTTCGTTAATATGCACTAGTCTGTTACAGGCAGGGGCAAACCACTATTTTCCTTTTGCATTACACCGCTGGGGCTCTCAGGGTTCGGTTTTATGCTCTGATCTGACTGTTTGAACATAACATGGCATAAATGAGCCGGTCTAATGGGATTGAGGTGGTGCATACTTACAGAGGCCAGAGCTTTGGCCAACGTATCGCCCGTCTGTGACCCTCCAGACACATGCATCTTGCTTCCTGAGACGGAAAAAAAAAACACCTATTATAAAATACTACAATAAAGAGCAGACAAACTTGAGCTAAAATAAGATTATTTTCTCCATTTCCTCACCTGTTGAACTCTCTGAGGTGTTGTTGCGTGGTGCTGTGTTGTTGCGGTGAAAGGTGGACATTGGTGGGAGACCCCTGTTAATGTCAGCAGCCATCACTGAATGTGGAGAGTAGTCCTGAACAGTAAGCAAACACACATTATTATAATCAGGAAGGGTTAAATAAAGTGCTGTGCTGTCAACATGCAAGGTCCTGGAGGTAAATCTCACCATGTGACTGTGTTGTGGCGGCTGCAGGCTGCTGCTGTAGCTCCCCGGCTGTGTTTGGTGGTTCGTGGCTGCTCCCAGTGCACCTTCATAGCCCTGCTGGTTCAGCCCATTTACAGCGTTCCAGATGTCAGGCGAATTGCTCGTCCCCTCTAAAATAGGTATAACAATATGTTATAGCCTGCACTTCAACAGCATCTCAAACAGCCAGTCAAGTCATGAAGCTCTATGAAGCCCTGTCAGTCAATACTAGTTTATATATCTGATGTGACAATCTCTGTCTGAGCTCTGAAAATCATATAGGAAATGTCCCATTTTTTACAGGCTCTTTAAATATGATACTCTAATTTCAATGTAATCTTAATTCTAGATTTTTATGCCATTGTTTGAATGTTTTTTTTTCCATTGAAGGATGATAAATTATCATATTGAATTATCGCCCAGCCCTACGTTGTCCAGACATTCATGAATTTGACTGACTTTGGTGATCCTCTGACTTTCCCTGTCGCGCCACCATGAGGTTGACTTTTGTGGTTTTAAGTGAAATGTCTCAACAGCTGTTCGATGTATTGCAGTAAAATTCGGTACAAACATGGATGTACCCAAAAGATGAATCATTTTGTTTATCCTCTGACTTTTTATGTAGCAACATCATCAGGTCAAAATCTCAATTGCTTTGGTTAGGGCTGCAACTAACAATTATTTTACATGTCGATTAATCTGTCGATTATTTTCTCGATTAATTGATTAGTTGTTCGGTCTATAAAATGTCAGAAAATAGTGAAAAATGTCAGTGTTTCCCAAAGCCCAAGATGACGTCCTCAAATGTCTTGTTTTGACCACAACTCAAAGATATTCAGTTTACTGTCATAGAGGAGTAAAGAAACCAGAAAATATTCACATTTAAGAAGCTGGAATCAGAGAATTTTGACATTTTTTTATTTAAAAAATTACTCAAACGATTAATAGATTATCAAAATAGTAGGCGATTAATTTAATACAACAAACTGAGAACTAATTGATTAATCATTGCAGCTCTAGAACAAACTTGAACTTGATGGCTGTTTTGGTATCCTTGAAAACCCATGTAGTATTTGTATATGTCCTTAGGCACCACCATACTAAAGGGACAATAGGTTTGAGTGAACACTGAAACCAAAGCAAAATGTTGCCTCTCTACTACAACAATCATGTTCATTTAGGATTGTTTGAGCTCACCAAAGAAGGTGCTTGCAAACACATTGCTGTGGGCCTTGCTGGATGGATGTGAAGATGGGTTCTGGTTGATGTCGTCATTAGTGGGAGACTGCCCGTAAACCTAAAGAGAAGAGCTTGTTTAAGGCATTGTCCACTTTGAAGCATAACATAATGTACACAAACAATGACTTTCTATGTGTCTGATAACACTCAAACCAGCCTTACAGACACAACCGCATGAATACTGTGAGCGTGAGCTGAAGCAACAGTATTATAAAAACAAAGCAGAGAGCTGATGCACACTTAGAGCTATTGCGATAATCCATAAGCTGCAGATCCATGCACCTCCTCATCCGGATTTAGGAGCCATTCACCATGAGAAATCCCTGCCCTAATCATGATCAGGTTCGGCTGGCTTCACAAGACTGGGATACGATTCCCTCCCAAATGAAATTGAATTTACAGGCCTTCTCATATTTTGTCCTCCAGAAAGAAACCAAACAGAGAACTGAGTCTCACCCTGGTGATCCACAAAATATTATAGATGGCACATGAATCTAAGAATTTAACTAAAGATGTTTTTATTGTAAAACACACGGCTAGAAACCACACGTATGCGCACGAAACACACCAACACATGCTCGCTCACTCAAACCCACCAAGAGGTCTGGGCTGCACCTGCACCTCCCTCGATTGCTTTGATGTGCCCCAGGAAATGAAAATAAACCTCCCTGCACAGCATCAATGGGGTGTCAGTTACCCGGACGACAAGTTCTGTAAAGCAGGCTATTAAAGACTCTCTTGAGTATGCTTGTGCAAGCACACACACACACACACACACACACACACACGCAGCCGTGACCCTGGCTGGCATGAGTCCCATGGTGATTGTGGGCTAGGCCAAACAGAGGAGCCCCTGCCGACACTGGGCCCGTCTGAGCCGCCATGGGCAGCATATGGCGGAGGATAAAGCCAATTGTCCTCCTTACCATCAGCATAGCAGGCGACCCGTTAATAATGGTCACACCCCCGCCCCAGCACGCCCTCTGTGGCCCCCACTAGAGAGGGGCCGTCACCATGGCATCCTCTTTTAGCATTGCATTGATTTAGGAACCATCAATCACGGCATCACACATGATAAGGGGCCCTTTTTTCAGCAAATAAAGACCACAATTAAGAATTTAAATACTATAAAAACCTTCATATTCGCTTGAATCATTTTGAACATGAGCCCTTTTTCTATTTGTTGCATTTCCAAAGTTATTTTAATCAAAAAATATGTTGTACAAAAAGAACAAAAAGGCTGTTTTCCCATTGTAAATGCACACAGCATTATCCTGCTAGATGAGTGAAACATCAACTTGCTATTCAGGCCCTATGCTGTGCTCCACCATGGCCAACTCCAGCCACATGCAACCAATTTTCTGCCTCTGTGATCCACGATGTCTGGATATGGTTAGTCTCACAGAGATCAAAGCTGCCTTTGATAATGGCAGCAGCGGTGGAGGGACTGCACTGCTCCGACATAGCGGGGTTAAATCAAATAGAAATAGCAGCAATCTGCTTCATGTCAAGATGTTTGCTGCTGCCAGGCTTGACTGCACGGTGCTTAGCGGACAGGAAGTCTCACCAATGCATTTTAACATGAGTTTGTTACAAGCACAAGTCAGTGAGGTGTTACTGAACATTATTTTAGGTGATGTGTAATGCTGTAAATTGTGGGATTTTGTGGGTTATCATGATTTTTAGTGTCATAAAATTAGATTTGAATGTGAACTTTGTTGCTGTTAATGGGGAACCAAATGGGCAACACACAGATGTTTTTTGCCTTATAATGTTACAACAAATTCTTAGTTTTTGCATTAACTCTGGCAAGTTGCAACCACTGAAGTTTAAACGGATTCATAACGTGTACACAACTCAATTCAAGGAAGTGACAATGACACATTCAGCAAAAACTATAGACATGACCTCTCCAAAAACACAAAAAAACTCTTTCCCTCTGTTTCCCATTAATGCAAACACACACACACATACATCTTATATCCCAACAAACACTCTGTGCAGAGTAGAAAACATCCCCACCAATTCTGAAATGCTTCACTAAAAGGTGTACAAGCAAATGAGAACATGTTAAGTTATAATACTTTTAACTTGTATACAGGTTGCACATGGATGCATTTCTTAGTGATGCAAAAAGAAAACAACTCTCTTCAACCACTACTAACAAATAAAGCTGGAAACCAGTGTTTCATTATTCAAGTCAACAAACATGCAGAACATCTCAATTAAAGAGTGCAACAGCGTCATCACAAAAAAACACACAGACATGCATCCTCTGGGAAATAAAACAGAAACATATATATGAAGAAATGTACTCACTGGTTTCATGTTGTAGCAATACATCAATGAGTTGTTGTTGCCTGTGCCAGAGACAGGATGAGCACAGTACATAACTCCGTCTGGTTCAGTGCAAAGACTCCAGGCTCTGAGTACAGTCCACAAGCAGCTCGTCTGTCCTTGTCTTTACTAGTGTGTGTGTGTGTAGTCCACATGCACTAACCTACCCCTGCTGGTCATGCAGCTACCCGCAGACAACTTATGCAAATCAGGGCTGGACCATTGCAGGCAGCAGAGAGGGGTGGCAAAGCCTTGATGCTGTAACTGTACTAGACAAGCCTGGTCCACAATATTAGAAGCAGTCTTTTTTAGTATTTTATTAAAGAAAAGCATAAGGATAAACATAGCCAAGCTGTAGTGTTTAGTGTTGGGTGTGTGTGGACTATTAAGGAGTCTGTTTGTGCAAAATGGCATCATGAGAATAACATGTAATAATCAGGGAATTCCCCACCACCCACGCATGATCAAACACCTTGAGAGAAGAAGAAAAAACAGCCACCACCAGTGTGTGTGTGTGTTGTTCAGCTGTCATCCTACTGTATGACATCCTATATGTTGGTGTAAAATCAAATGCAAGCAAGCTCAGCTTCCCCCCCCCCCTGTAAGCAGCGATGACGCCATGCAGATAATCTCCTGTTAGACAGGTAGAGAGGTTTTTAGTAAACACAGGCCTGTCTGACCTACATGTACAAATAGATCCAAATCTTTAGTTTGTAGGCACGTGCGGCACGGTGAGCTCCACCAGCGGCTGGGTTAGAAGTTATTTATAAGGTAGTCTGTCTGGGTGATGTTGATGTAAAATACTTAAACAGTCAGACTTCCTGCGTGTGAGATTAAAGCCACTGTCTGCTGCCCTGGTGCTGAAACTAGCAGTGACCTACTCAGATTTATGGTTTCTGAGTACTTTCTTCAGAAAACTCTCAATACTTTCATTTTTTGACTTGTGTATTTGTATGTATGTATGTATGTATGTATATATGTGTGTGTGTATATGTATGTATGTTAGGGCTGTCAAAGTTAACATGATAATAACATGTTATTGCAAATTTGTTTTAACGCCACTAATTTCTTTAACGTATGAACTCAAGGAAATACTGGCATGGCCATTTTCAAAGGGGTCCCTTGACTTCTGACCTCAAGATATGTGAATGAAAATGGGTTCTATGGGTACCCACGAGTCTCCCCTTTACAGACATGCCCACTTTATGATAATCACATGCAGTTTGGTGCAAGTCATAGTCAAGTCAGCACACTGATACACTGACAGCTGTTGTTTCCTGTTGTTCTTCAGTTTGCCATCTTATGATTTGAGTATATTGTGTTTTGCTAAATGCAGTACCTGTGAGGGTTTCTGGACAATATCTGTCATTGTTTTGTGTTGTTAATTGATTTCCAATAATAAATATATACATACATTTGCGTAAGGCAAGCATATTTGCCCACCCCCATGTTGATAAGTATTAAATACTTGACAAATCTCCCTTTAAGGTACATTTTGAACAGATAAAAAAATGTGCAATTAATTTGCGATTAATCAAGATTAACTGTTTTAAAAGTAATTTTAATGTTTTTATTGGATTATTGTTTTCTGATTGGTCAGCTTATTTTGTGTGCTTTTTGTTCTCTTATTTTTTCGTTGTATTTTTCTAAATTATGTTAGCTTAATTTTCTTTTTTTCCCCTTTTTTGTTATTTTTTGTTTTTCTCCTTTTGTTGAGTGGAGGTCCGTTGTATTAGCCTGTGGCTTCTCAACCTCTCTTTTTCTTTTCTTCATTATCTTGATTTTGTTTTATGTTTTATGTGTGCAAATAAAAAAAATTAGGAAGTCAACTGCCTAAACTGCTCACGTTAAAAATACTTTAAACAGCCAGTATAGAGGGTTTGTAAGCATGTAAAAGTACAAGGAGCTAACCTGCTATACTTTGTGCAGTATTCTCTGTGTGTTACATATATACGATTCGGCAGAGAGGAAAAAAAAAAAACAGTTGCAGTTGGCGTGATGCTCAGACCTGCAGCGTGCCACACTGTCCTGGCACGGCATTTTGTCCCAGAGAGACCTCACAAGAATCCAATAAAATAATTCCCACTGAGACAGCAGCACAGTCTTGATCGTGAACTCATTGTCTTACTAACCCTCCAGTGTTTAAGCCACATGGGACTGTGTGTAATGTGGAATATTTCCATTGCATATATTTCTATTTAAAGGTCCCAAATTGTAAAAAGTGAGATTTTCTTTTTTTAATTAGAAAGCAGGTTTAAGTGCTATATAAATACTGTGAAAGTATCAAAACGCTCAATCCATGGAGAAATACGCACAGCCCGTATTCAGAAACTCTGCCTTAAAACGAGTCGTCAGGCTTTCCATAAATTTGTGATGTCACAAATGTACAATATATAGACCATTTCAGTTTTAAACGTAAACATTCTAAATGTGTCCCAGTTTATTTCATGTTGCGTCTAAATTTTTATACTAACATGCTATTTAGTACGCTAAAACAGTATTTAAGATATTTAGTTTGTCTGAAACCATAGTATAAAATGTGCATGAATTGCATACTATTTCCAGTAAAATTTTGGTCACATGAGGTTGGCATGGGTTACCATGGTTACATGTCTCCAACCGGCTGCCTGAAACCTGAAAATGAGCATGATATGGGACCTTTAAGTCAGTTAAATGTGTGTTGTGGTTTCCCGATGTATGCCTTTTAATGCACAGTTAATAGAGTTAAAAAAGAGTCAAATTATTTGTAAAAATGTTTTTGTTTTTTTATTATTTAAAGCACTAATAGTGTTAAGGAAGGTTTCCATCCCTAAATAATAAGAAAACTATTTAAGCAGCAGGGCCATAATGAAGAGACCAGTGTTTACTGGGAGAATAAACGGCAAACAAACTGATCTGAGAGCAGAAAAACTAGCTATTGTCTGCTGGTTTCAATCTGTCTGAAGGTGAGCTGTGCAGACCGCGCAGCTTCCTTAAAGTCAAAGTCTAATCCCGACTATCCATGCTAGTGTTAACTGGGTTAGCAGGTCAGCCTCTCAATCTTCATCACAACAATCATTTGTAAACCTCTCCTTTTTCTAGGAATAGCGTCTGTCCTAAGATTATTTTTTTACAGGTTATAAAGAGGAAATGTTCTTAATGCAAGTATTTTAAGACAAAAATAAATAACAAAGTTCAGGATTTTCTTTTACAAATAATAATCCAGGAACAACAGTGGCTACTGAATGACCTTTTCCTCTGACAGAGATCAGTTCTCCTATCTGACACACACACACGCACACACACACCTTGGGTAAATGATCCAAGAGCAAATGTATACAGTCTCCTAACCCTGAACTTTGCATCAATCTTAGTTAATTGCAGTCTTGTCATGAGTGCGATTATTCAAACAGGTAATGCAAATGTTAATGAGCTCAAATTTGCATATCTTTACTTTCCCATGGTTGAAATGTCATTGGTTATGACGCTCTACAATGAAGAATGTCACTCCTGATGGCCCCCTGATACGTTGTCGGCCATTAAGAGGCCAAAAAAGAGCAACTGGAGGGGATGGAGGAGGAGCAATAAATAAGGAGCCGTGCTGGAAAGAAAAGAAAGGAAATGAAGACTTTTATATGCAAAACAAATAAAAACACATGCACGCCATCATTGCAGCCCTCAGTTATCAAATTCAATTTGCAGATTATGTTAGTGAGGGGCATAAAATCTGATTATATTCTGTAAAGGAAAAAAAAAATCTACATTGATGTGGCCAACCAATGAAAACAAAACTAAAACATATACCCGTTTGCAGTCTGAAGTCATGGTTGTGCTTTTACTGTAAGATATGCTGTTGTGCATACTACGCCTGCAACACACGTTTCAAGTGTTGCTGGCATATTGCTCATCGTCATGCGCCTGATTTGACATGGCTTAAATAACTATCTTCCTGCCAGTGATTGGCATTCACACAAGAAGGGGTGAGTGGGACCGGGGGAGCAGATGGTGACATTCCACATGACCAAACTGATCAATCAGCATGCTGGGACGCAGGTGCAGCACAGGCGGGCAGCACCACACCATCTATTTCACCATCTACGGGGCACAAACACATGGGCACCAATCGTGGCACCCTGAGGGTCTGCATGCTCCTCCGTCCCGCTGTGCCAAGGTTGATGACATCAGAATTTCCCATCCGCTCTTCCACAGGATGCCAAGAAAAAGGAGGAGGAAAAAAATGCTGTATACAATCTGAAATACCAGCCCGGCCTGGGATAGGTTGTGTAAGTGACGTCAAAGCCAGGGACTCCCATGTTCACCCTGCTACCGAACTGTGGACAAAAGTACCTGCACATTTTGAAAATTAACAATGTTACTTTTGGGATATGATAAAAGCATTTGAGGGGTAATATGACAAAACTGTCTTCCTTACTGCAGGCACAAACTCGATACTTTACTTTAAAGTCTTAGTTATATGAAAGAACAACACTAGGGAGATGTATTAGAAAGACATGTTTTAAAGGTATTTGCAGATTCTAATAGTTATTGATGTGTTAGATTATAACATGATCTATGAACTATTATAGATTTAACAAGATTTGGTCAAAACAGAGTATATGTCTGGACCGCGTATGGTCAGCCTGTGAATTTGTGGCTAAATTGTTACACGGATAGTCATTGGTCATGTCTATAATGTTAAATCCAGCGGTGCATGTCCACCAGGTGCGGCGAGGACACTAGGGGACGCGCTGCTCCACTCAACTGGACATTCAAGCGGTGACGTATCCTATCGTGGAATACACCTGATTGGTCCCCGGTTTTCTGCTCACCGTTTCAAACAGGAAACAACACGGCGGCTCATAAACTTTCTGTTATTTTGTCTAAACAATCCACCAAAATCTACTTCTGAAAACGTTTTAATTGAGAAATAGGCGATGCCACTGCTGAATCTCATTTCATTTTAGAACTAGATCGCCTCGTTTGACAGCTTGGTCCAAGTTTTGTGAGCCAGACGCGTCGCGCTGGACTGGCTCATTTGCATAAAGGACTGTTCTCCGCCTTTTAATTTTGAAAGAGGCCAATGAGGAAACTCCAACACTCACTCAGTCAGTGAGTCACTCAGTGACAGACTTTTGCGTTTGTAGGACTGGTCCTCTGCAGTCGAGTCAAAAATTAAAAATATATAATCGTTGTAAAAAAAAAAAGAAAAAGAGAAAATTTTACATCATGGTAATTTAACTGAATAAATCTGAAAACTTATCACGGACCCGCTGGCAGAATGCCACGGACCCCTGGTGGTCCCCGGACCCCACTTTGAGAATCACTGCTTTACAGGACCCCATCCTAATATTTAGGTTTGGTTTTTACAAAAAGATAGCAATACCTTGGGTCACTTTTAGGGCTGTAACTAACCATTATTTTGTATCATTCATTAATCTGCAGATTTTTTTTTTTTTTTCAATTAATCAATTAAATGTTTTGTCTATAAAGTAGAAAATACATAAAAGCTCATATATGATAAAAGTTCAAGTTGAAAGCAAGTACAGTTGAAATCTTTAAATCAAGACTGAAAACATATACCTTTTTATTCACTTTACTACATTTGCTTGCTGTGTGTTCTGTCTCTTGTATTTATTGCAGCCTAGCCCTGAACTCTTTCACCCCTTTTAACTTCCCCGTTCTTAGTGTGGTTGTTTTACTTGTTCTACATGTTTATTATTTTATGTGCTTGCTGTGTTCTATGTATTCTTTTTAAAATGTAAAGTGTATTGGGACCATGCTGCATGGTGATTCTGCACTTTAAATAAAATTGATTGATTGATTGATATAATCATTTACCATAAAACCAAGGTGATGTATTCAAATTGTTTTTTGGCACAAAAAGCAAATCCTCACGATTTAACCAATGGAACCATCAAATGTTTGCCTTTTTTGCTTGATTGAAACAATTGATCTGTTATCAAAATAGTTGCCAATTAATTTTCTGTTAATGAACTAATCCTTTCAGCTCTAGTTACGTTCCTGTTAATTTAAACAACAAATTCTTTGGGTGAGATCTTGAGCTCTTGAATTAGAAGTAGGTTACCATCAACAGTAGTGCTGATTTCACCAGACAAATACAAATAGTTTGGTTTACACTGTACATTAACCATATGATTTTCTTAAACAGTATTTTGCTTTTCTTAAAGCAATTCATACATGTCCTTTTATAGGACATGTCAGTGAATGCATCTTAAAAGGCCTACGATACGCACACAGAGGGAAGCGTGTTGGCCGTGGTGTTTGATACCTGCTGGCGTGACTCTGTGCTGAGGATCTGCTGTATGTTCGGGATAAGACCTGAGCACGGCAAGCTGATCTTCTAGTCTGAGTGCTGGAAGATGTGGGGGTTGTAAGAGGATTGGAGTTGCCGTGGCTGCACGGTGCACGTGAGATTTCAGACTCACCGACCTCTGCGCCACGATGACCTCACTGTCCCACATTCACCAGAACATATAGACGGGTGGCGTTAGGTCACTGCCAGGCTAATGCATGACCTACTTGATTTCCAGGGTGCAAGTCACGACATCTACAACAAACATAATAAATGGTGTTTGAGAGCAAAACATGTATTTAAGTGTGCCAACATATACTGTATAATATACAGCAAAAGGTAGAGAATGTTAGCTTTCTCATATATGTAACTAAATTATCTGAAAAAATAAAACATTGATCATCCAGACTGGATAGTCCTTGTCAGCTTTGTCTTTATATATTTCTTTTTATATTAATGTGTCTTTATATTTTAAGTATATTTAAGTAGGACTTTTCCTTTAACATATCCTGCACGTGTTTGGTGAAAAATGACACATCATAATGTGAAATAATTCTTCTAAAAACTTATATTTTGTGTAAAACTGGAATAATCAAGCAATGTAAGCCGACACGTGACTCAGAACTGTTGAGGAGATATTGTAAATTGTGTCCAAGTCCACATGGTCCCATAAATGGCAACAACTTTGTGCAGAGTGTTGTGTAAATCTTAACATTCGGAGGAATGAGCAAGGGCAAAGACTGCTGAGATGAGACCTTCCAGCCCAAATCAGAAGTGACAGGAGATTGACAGTAAAATAAATCAGTCCAGAATAGCCAGCAACCCAAGGTCAAAAATAGAGTGAGAAAACAATGACTAACAAGGAAACAACATTTTCTTGAGATTTAGACGAAGTGTCACTGTTCCACACCTCCGGTGTTGTTAACAAGCCAGCAAATGACGAGGTTTGATGGATGTGTGTGTGATATGTTACGGAGAGAAGGAGGAATTGTCAAGAATGTTTAACTGTTGAAGCAAAGATCTATTTCATCAAATTACAATAATAAAATTGACATTTTGGCTATCCAATCATAATTAAAGCCAATTTTATAGTTTTCGTGTTTAAAAAAAGATTAAAAAAGAAAGGCTAAACATGCCATAGTAAATATTTATATTTCTACAAGTACAATGTAATTTCTATTGACCTTTAGTATGATGAATTAAAGTTTTATTTTAATGTCGTACACCAGAGGGTGCAATGCTCACCTACAACACCCAACATACTGCGTAGAAGAGTAGAATATGATATCATACCACTGAATATACTTAATATGCAATATTTATAGCTGCTCTATGCCAACCTTAAGCCTCACCTCACATGGCTCCCTCCTCATATGTCCTCTAATTCATAGCTCTGTTTTGCACATCATCTCCTTACTTGTTTACAATCCCTCCCAAAAAAATCTTGTCATCAACTTTTTCCTAAAATATATGACTTTTAGGAGAAAGTGTATGACCACAACACCAATATAAAACAATGCTTAATAATAATAATAATAATAATAATAATAATAATAACAATAAATTAGACTTATATAGCGTCTTTCAAAAAAACCTAAGGACGCTTTACAAAGAGGGCACTCATTGGGGCAATCATACTAATAAGTAAAACAAAGGAAAAACTGTAGCTAGGTAATGAAAACGAGTGATGGGTAGGAAGAGTTAGCTGAGGTCATAGGAAAGTGTCCAGGGATGAAGCTTTTCTGATTTCAGGAGGGAGAGAGTTCCAGAGGGAGGGGGACGTGACGCTGAAGGCTCTGTCGCGGAAAGTTTGCAGCCTGGTGTGGGGGGTGGAGAGCAGACCAGTGTCGGAGACATACTGGAGCCTGTCCAGGGCTTTGCTGGGTACTCCAGACAGGACTCCGTTATAATAGTCCAGACGGGAGGTGATGAAGGCGTGGATGAGGGAGTGATGGCCAGAGTCGAGAAACATGAATGTCTTTTTGTGTGCCTCAGCTACAAGAACAATATCATCAGCATAGTGAGCAATAACTAAGATTAGGGGCTCGAATTCTCTTAGCAACCATCAGTAATTCATTTTTTATATATTTTATTTAAAATTTTAATTCATTATTTAAGCACATCGCCCTGCATCACTATAAATGATGTTGGAAACAAACATGTTCTATGATCATTAACCTGTACACGTTCATCCTTTAAAGGTGCTAAATGCGAGATTGGGAGCATTTTGATTGCCTAACGCACGAGTCTCAACCTGGCGACAATTGAGCCGGCGGCTAGTGGAAGAAGTACTCTGATCTTTTACTTAAGTAAAAGTAGCAATACCACAATGTGAAAATTCGTATTAGCATCATAATACTTAAAGGAACAGTGTGTAACATTTCAGGGGATTTATTAGCAGAAATGGAATATAATATTCATAACTATGTTTTCATTAGTGTATAATCACCTGAAACTAAGAATCGTGTTTTCATTATCTTAGAATGAGCCCTTCGGATCTACATAGTGAGCGGGTCCTCTTCACGGAGTCCGCTATGTTACTCAAACCAAACACTGGCTCTAAAGAGAGCCTTTCGCGTGTTTACGTTACCTGAAGGCCACCGTAGTTCTCCGACACGCTTGTGAAACTGCGGTAACGTGAGCTGCAGAGTGGAAAACTGTGGAACCACCAGCTGCCGTCTGACTGCCGTTGCTCCTAAAGTAGTGCTATTATGGTAAGGATGGCCTCTGAGCGAGGTTTTACACTCTGCGGCTCACGTTACCACAGTTGCACAAGCGTGTTGGAGAACTACGGTGGCCTTCAGGTAACGTAAAAACGTAAAAGGTTCTCTCTAGAGCCAGTGTGTCTGGGCTACTGTAGAAACATGGCGGAAAAGGGGGGAGTGAGTGGAGGGGTACTCAGTTGGTCGCAATCTGCACTCACACCACTAGATGCCACCAAATCCTACATGCTGTCCCTTTAAAATGCCAAATGTAAAAGTACGCAATGTCCCATTTCAGAATAGTGTATGTTATAGTATTATTAGAAATTGTGATGCATTGTGTGTAAGCATGACTGTAATGTTGCAACTTGCAAAGGTGGGACTGATTTCAGCTGATTACTGGTATTTTTAATAATACATCATGCATTATTAGTTGATTATATTTTGTATTACTGTAATTATCTGAATCTGCAAAGTAACTAAATTCATCAAATAGCCTAAATGTAGTGGAATAAAAAGTACAATAACATTAAAGCAGCATAAAATGGATATACAGTGAGTAAATGTACTTACGTTCCACCACGGATGGATGTTTGCATACCTGGATGTGTGACCTGGACCTGCTGTGACTCTTCAGTTCATGTCAAAGACTCATCATCAACTTCTGTGAACTGAATAAAGGCCGAGTCACTGCAGAGGACAAACAGAAAAGCAGTCACATAATGTGCTGAGAGACATTATTAAATAAACACAACTGGAGCAGAGCAACTTCACGCCCTGCAAACAAACAGAAACCAAGCAGCGACATTTATATTATTCCCTCAATTCCTTCTGTTATTCTTATTTTAAGAGTCACTGTGAACTTGTCTATACATGCCTTCCACATGTGTGTGTGTGTGTGAGAGTCTATTGCTGTCTTGCATTATATTTCATGAC
>CAKAKR010064558.1:6733-19793 GCA_916700685.1 Adelosebastes latens | reverse complement strand
GAATGAAAATGGGTTCTATGGGTACCCACGAGTCTCCCCTTTACAGACATGTCCACTTTATGATAATCACATGCAGTTTTGGGGCAAGTCATAGTCAATCAGCACACTGACACACTGACAGCTGTTGTTGCCTGTTGGACTTGAGTTTGCCATGTTGTGATTTGAGCATATTTTTTTATGCTAAATGCAGTACCTGTGAGGGTTTCTGGACAATATTTGTCATTGTTTCATGTTATTTATTGGTTTCCAATAATAAATATGTTCATACATTTGCATAAAGCAGCATATATGCCCACTCCCATGTTGATAAGAGTATTAAATACTTAACAATTCTCCCTTTAAGGTAGATTTTGAACAGATAAAATTGTGCAATTAATTTGCTATTAATTGCGATTAATCATGGACAATCATGCGATTAATCGCAATTAAATATTGTAATCAATTGACAGCCCTAGTTATGAGTCAATCAGTCAATGTTGTCCTATAGTAGTTTCTTCAGATACACCAAGTAAAATTCTTTCTACAGAAACCTCTTAGCGCTTCTTCCTTCAAAATACATAGATCTCTTCTTTACCAGATCAAAATAATTAGTTCAAAACTCACCTTTTTAAGGGAAAGTAGGTCGTTCAGTTTATATGTTCTCATGTGTTAACCTAAGTATTTAAAGTTTTACACAAGTTATGCATTTTTAAATAAAAACAGTATATAAATGGGATCAACAGATTAAGTTAATTGACCTCCAATGAGTGATATGTTAATAATTTCATTCAGGTAATACAGTATATTCTTGCTCTTTATTGTTTAGACTACCATAAGTCTAATGTATAAGAATATACAAGAAATACAAGAGTCATTTTTGTGTAATGTTAGGGTTAATCTATAGTCAGTCACATATTAATACATGATAAAAAAAAAAGGGAGAGATGTCTGGTTGGTACTATGAAGGCTATTTTCACTTACTCTTTTTAAAAAATATAATACACTGCAACAGCTACTGCAGAAAGCACTACTAAACACGCGATAACTATTCCAGCAATGGCACCAGCTGAAAGACTCCCGTCTGAAATGAAACAGAAAAAATAACAAGTGGAGTTTTAGATTTCAAGCCATTGCTGTCTCATGAACTTAAAACAAATCTGCCACTTTTAGTTGGTGGAATGAATCTGTAAGAAACATCTTTAGGAAGCCTGCTACTCTTCAGATTATCAGAGGTATAACATTATGGGTTCATTGCAATATTCAAGAGTATCAACAAAATCTGAAATCAACACCATCTTGGTACCTGTTACAGTCAATTCATGGACCGCTGATGATGTTCTCCCAGTTATGCTATTCATCACTTCACAGATGTAGTTTCCACTGTCAGAAGGTTCAGTGCTGTTTTTCGTATAAACAGCAGAATAGTGTATCTTTTTCCCATTCAGTGTCCAGGTGTAACTAGCAGGTACGGACTCAGCATAGCAGGTTAATGTTAAGGTCTCGTCCAAAGGAAGCTCATTTGGACCTCTGATTTGAACATGTTCTGGTCCATCTGAAAAACAAATATTTGTAAAGTTCTTACAGCAGCACAAATAATAAAGAACATAAAACGTGTTCAATAATTGACTTAAAAATCTGAAATATTGTGTTACACACCTACAAACAACACATCTCAGTAGTACACTTACTTATGGCACTCATCATTTTGAACAGTAAATGTATAGTTTGTTACCTACAGTAAATAAAAATAAGGAAATTAACTTCATCCACCCCCACCATCGTTTTGCTTTATTTTACAGAAATAAAACCCCTTTAGTTCATTTTGGCGTATCAGCGGCATGTTATCAATAGATAGTCGGACGACAGACGCTACAATCTGAAAGTGAATGCGTCTGCTCTGTTTGGATTCTCAGCTCAGAGTAGCAGGTGTCATATTTCACACACACACACACAGGACACAGGACGAGAGAGAGTTGACAGACCGAGAGATGGCAGAGGATTTTGTTTGGAAGCGAAAAGCAAACGCACCTATTTGGCAATATTTCAGATTTAAATCCAATGCTATAAGGGAACCATAACATTCATGAGGTAATCGCTATGGATGTGCATTCCAAGCAGAAATACTATTCGAAAATCCCTGAGTATTATTCGATTATTATTATTATTATTATTTTTATAAATACGACTATTCGAAAAATCTAAAAATCATAACTCATCCCTAGTAATGTGAGGAGGACGGAGTAGTCACAGCCGGTGTACGTGGCGCAGCAGCACCAGGTGGACCCCTGCGGCCCCGCAGCGAAAGCTGGACCGGAGAGGCCAGACACACCGCCACCTGACGTTAAAGATCAAAGTAAGCGTGCTACACATATTGACCGTCATCTTGTCTTGTAAATTGTCCGGTGTAATCGGTAATACCGGTGTTGTCACAAGTTTATTAACCGGTTGGAAAATTTCCTCACCTTCACATCCCTAGTCTTCACTCAATATTTTAACATTTAAAGTTCGGAACAACCTACAGTATATCTCAGAAATATCATCTATATGAATGGCACATAACATTGAGTTCAAGGACAGTTCAACACTGACCAACGGAGACGAAAACGTTTCATTAAAACCACAAGATTCTTTAACAGTTGACTCAAAACAGTCGACAGCTGCAGGACTCTTGACCTTTGTCATGTTGTGTGAAAAATATGAAAACAGGAACAAAAGTAACTGAGTTACTGAGAGTTAACTGAGGAAATAAATATAAAGGAACTTGTAAGAGGAAAAGATAACTACTGTTCCCTTAATCATGTATATGACATGCCAAGTGTCGGACTGTCCACGCTCAGTTATGTTAACATTTACAGGTTTAACTAACCTATACCTCAGACATATCATCTATATGAGTGGAACACAACATTGAGTATTTAGATAGTGTGTCAGTTCAACACTGCCTAACGAGGACGAAAACGTTTCATTAAAACCAAAAGATTTAACAATTGACTCAAAACAGTGGACAGCTGCAGGACTCTTGACCTTTGTCATGTAACGTGCTTTTGATCCAATGTCATTGTTTCAAAGTTTTGACCACAATTCTTAATGAAGCATGACATCCATAAACACAACATAGTCACTGTTGAAGTTGATGGAGCAAACATTTGGGTTACACATACAGATCATACAAAGCAACATTTGGAGTCATGTTTCTGTCCACCTGGTAAATGTAAGTCTAATATTCACTCTCCTTTTACTTCAGCTTTTGTTTCCACCAACTCCTGAGGGAAATATCTGTCTCTTTATCTGCTAAATGATCCACTATGTTCACCAGCTAGTTTCTAACTGTGTCTGTCTGCTGTCTGGTGCAGGACAGGTAGTGTACGGTGGGTTTTGGTGAAAACAATGCTATGAGAATGAACCAAAACAATCAAACTGCGGTCTGGAAAACCAAAACAATGAGCTGAAAGATACTAAAATGGTCGACAGCATTGATTAAAGCTGCGTTAAATAATAGGCTGAAATAAGTTGTATCTTAACATATCGTATAAGCAAATTTAAAAACAAAACATTAAAATCACCAAAAAGTAAACATAGCAACTTGAAGAAAATGCAACAAGACAGGCAGCTTCGCTCAGTGTGAAGCCTCATGATACCATCTGATTTGAAGCATACATGCATGTAGTGTTGGATAAAGAGTATGCACAAATAAGTTAATAACTCACAGTTGATGGTGAGGTTTACTGGATCACTGGTGCCATTACTGAAAGGATTGGACACATGACACCTGAATGGTCCCTGGTCGTAGCGGGTCACGTTAACTATAGTGAGATTGGCGCCTCCATCAGTGAGCTGAACTCTGTCGCTGGCTGTAACCTCTGAACTGCCGTTCAGCCAGAGAAAAGTGAGAGAGGATCCAGAGGAGGAGCAGGACAGATGGAAAGAGCTGTTGAACTCCACCAAATCTGTGCTGCTGGCAGTTGCCATTACATTGGAAACTTCCTCTGTAGGTGAAAAACAAAATTATTTTGTATTTGCTACCACATTACAAAGTTACAGTAGAAGGAAACACTGCAGTGGCTGAGAATGAATCTCATGTTGATCATGAGATGTTGAGTATTCATGGCTGCACATTGAAAGTTTACAGTAGCTCCTACCACTACAAAAAGCAACATTTCTAACTTATTATTTAATGACAGTGATACAAAGAACAATAATTCAATGTGTTGTAAATCAGAGGAAAATTATTTTTGTTGTTATTGTGTCAAACTGGCACTGATTTAACTCAGTGCTATTTTCAGGCTGTACTTTTTGGTGATGGTTCTGTAGAATCAATTTTCAATACAGTGTAGTCCAATTTAACACCACAAGAAAGTATGACCTTAACGGTTCAATCAGTGTCTCTCTGATACAGTGTCAACCAAAGCTAAATATGGATGATGTAGATGTTGCATTCTCCCTCCCCCGTTCCATTGCATTTACTTCACAAGAAGTCGTTCCCAGGCACTTACTGTCAATCTCAGCCATTTATCCGTTTTTTTTCTACACTAACTGACGACCCAGAGATACCACGTGATACCAACGTCGTTTTTCTATTGGCACACAAGCCTTGTTAGAAGTGGGAACCAAACGTCAGATATCTTCCACAGAGATAAACAAAACATTAATTTTGGACCCGCCAAAATTTTTAAAATGATTACTTCACAATAATAATATTTTTTTTTTCAGGAAAAGCCATACTTTTATTAAAACTTCATTAAACTTTATTTTATTAGAACTTTATTAAACTTTATTTAATTGAAACTTTATTTATTAGAATTTGACTCATCATATACATATATGAAATTTGAACTCTGCATTTAACCCATCCTCAGGATGGGTGGGCCTAAGGAGCCGGGGAACAACTTGGGGTTCAGTGTTTTGCGCAAGGACACTGTAGACATGTAGACAGTAGGAACTAAGGATTGTATATTCATCTAAATAAAAACATTATCAATAAGACCTTTAAAGTTCACCTACAGTACTTGCTTTTTCCCAAGCTTTCAACCACATCCCAGATTTTTCAATACTTGTTTTGTCTTCATCTTATGTAGTCATTATTATGTTATTATGTAACAGAATTATTTTAACTGAAACAATATTTACTCTAATATATCAGTCAGCCCTGAAAGAGATGCAACATGTGAAACATTTGCTCACCATAAACGTCCAGTCTTGTGTTCCCATCCTCCTGTTGTCCTCCATGTGGAATAATGGTAACGCTGTATTCTCCACTGTCATTAAGAGTCAGACTCCTGAGCTCCAGAGATCCAGTAGACAAGAAGAAGGTGATCCTGCCTTCATACTCTGGTGCAGTGTTGTTTACACCACTATAAGTGATTATGTTTTTATCACCAAATTTCCAGTTCACTGATACAAATGGTGTTTCTGGTGGATTCAGTGTTGTGGTGAACATCACAGTCTCTCCCACAGCTCTATGCAGAGGACCATCTGGCAACACACCAGCTCCTTTGGTTAAACCTGGCAGGTTGAGAAGGACTGTAATGAGGACATTGCAAAATGGCCCACTGATGATGTGCTATCATAAATCAAAACAAAATGTTGATCTAAAAACTCCTAAAAACACAAAACTGTAGCAGACAAAACAATCACCAGAGCCCTATTTCAGAAAGTGGGATTAGTGAAAACTCTGAAAGTTAAGGTGATCATCAAATTGCTAACCAGCTGAAGTAGTTAACATGTTTACACAGCAGGTCGTCAGAAAAGCCACAAATACACCGACCCCTTACAGTATGTAAGGAAAATTTGTGTCTTCCCACTGATGGAAAATTTCAATCACAACAACAGGGGAACTAATTCTTGGTGGAGAGAGGAACTCACTTAGAATGATTTCCCTTTCTGTTGTGCTTAATAATTAACTGATGTTAAGGAAGTACATTTTTTAACTGATATTTTTGAAGACTGGTGTATTTTCCTATAATATGTGTATTTCTGTTGTGCTTAATAATTAACTCATCATCATCATTAACTTTATTTCAGACCCATAGGTCCATATCAGTATAAATACAATACAATACAATACAAGGACAACAACACAGAAATATAATCATTGCAGTTCACAGTGATTAAAACATATATAGGCATTTCTTCCAATGTTTCCAAAAACAAGAGAAGTACCTTGTGTCACTTTGCGTGCGCTCAGTTAAGGCCATTATGATTACATTTTTGGAATCAATTGATCAACATAAATTTGTTCATAAAATTCCTCAACACAGCATGAAAGGTGGGAACATTGCTAGTCATAAATATATGACTTGCACTTGTCCATCTTGGGAGCTTGAGCAAGATTTTGAATGCATCATTAAATGCCACCTGAAGCTTTTTCATTTTTGCTTTGATGTAACTGCACCACAAGTCGGCTGTAACTGATGTTAATGAATATATTATTACAAGTAAGTACATTTTTTAACTGATATTTTTGAAGACTGGTGTATTTTCCTATAATATATGTAGCTTACGTATGTGTACAGTAGAGAGCCTGTATTTCTGGAGTAGATTTTCAGATGATTTTTCTTAATACTACTAAAAAAAAGAACAGCATGTGTTTGATATGCGAAGGAAGTACTGGGCTCCACTTGTCGAGTGTTGACTTAGGAAAAGACTTCATTTGATGATGATAGGTCGTAGTCGGACATTATTCAACAAACAAAAAAGTTCCATGATACAGAAAAGTCTGAGAGGAAAATCTTTTTCATAATTAAGTGAATACATACTTTTATCTCCGGTATCATGTGGTAAGAGCTCACCTGAGATGACTCCCAGGATGATGAAGTGTATCACAGCTATTTCCATTTCTTCTGCAGTATCATCAAAAATGACAAGAGAAAAGAGGGATCACACTCCTTCACTTTGCTTTTGCTAAGTTTGGAATAATGTATGCTGATTTCAATATATAAAGGTAGTACAAGGAAGTACTGTGCAGTGGGTGGTTTTCCAATCATCATCCCTCTGAAAGGTTCACTTGCCTGCACCGTTGTTGATCATTAACGATGTACGCAACAAGCAACATTTAAAGTTTAATCATTATTACAAAAATGGAAGTAGTTTTATTATGTCCAGTTAGCAACAACTATCACAGTTTGACATGCCTAAACATTCAGGGGTTTATTCATGGATTTGCTCTGTGTTTTTTATTGTCACGGTGTGGTGAATACAGAGAAGAGGGATGTGACCCAGATACAGATGAAGGTGAGATACCACAGCAGGTGCAGTTCAATGATTTATTTTAATACAGTTGTCCTGAAACCCCCCTTCTTTTATTTATTCATTCACTCATGGAAGTGAGTCATTTTTCTTTAGTTTTTTCAGTAAAAATGTTTGATTTTCAGCATGTATGTAGTCAGAGATGTCCTGAAGTCAAATATATCAGTCATTGTCTGGCATTACTTTTTTTATTTTTTTTCCTGCGACCCAAAAATCAAAGAACAGTCATTTCCCTCACAAATTAGTGTAATTTTCTTGTTAATTTATAAGGTACATGTAAGGTTTTATACTTCTGGTGCATGCATTTAACATAAATATGGGTATATGGGAGTGCTACAGTTGTAGCGTTGTCTTATTTGACCATGGAGATGAGAGTGACGGCTGGCTTGACCGCATGTTACCGCAATACGATAACGTTTCCTGTCCATGACAGAGTTAGCATGCAGCTTTAGCCATCATGTCTAGTCATGTGAGGGTGCAGGTCATATCCACATGGACCCTCCGCCGTTTTCTACTTTTTCATTTCGGCTGCGGCCGACTGCGTTTTGTTTTGGTGACGAATACGGAACGGATATGACGTCACGTTACTGAGACTACAGCAATAAAAGCAGTAACTTTCTTCTACCTCCACATAGACTAAAATTAAGCAAATATATTGATTCTGGCATTAAAAAATAAATTTCAAAATCGTAAAAAAAAATTGCGGTACATACTGTAGGTGTAACCAGTTTTTTTTTTTTTTTTATTGTGAACTCTACATACAGTCTTTCCTTTTTATATTTTGTTTACTTGTTTAAAATTCAATAAATATATTCTTGAACAAAATCTAGTGATATAATAGTGATATTGTTATAGGTATTTTTAGCCATGCTAGAGGCATTTCTCTATGGCATTGTCAGTTGGGTGGTCCATCACTTTGGTATTGACTAAAATGACAACTGTTTGATTGATTGCTATGAAATTGGAAGTACAGACATTCATGGCGCCCAGAGAATGATCCCTATGACTTTGGTGGTCCTCATGAGTTTTCCTCTAGCGCCATCCTGTGGTTGACATTTTTGTTTTTAAGTCAAATATCTCAACAACTGTTTGATGAACTGTCATGAAATTTGGCACAGACGATGAATCCTAAAGACTTTATTGACCCCCTGACTTTTCCTCTAGCAGCACCAGCAGATCAAACTTTTCACTTATTCTGTGAAATAGCTCAAGATCTAGGCCTACTTGATGAAATTAACCATTTTTTGTACAGATATTCATGGCTCTCAGACAATGTTTTCCTAATGACTTTGGTGACTTTTTCCTCTAGTACCATCATGAGGTTAAAATGTATGGATTTTAGTTGAATGTCTTGACAAGTCATTATTCAATAGATGCAGACCTTCATGTTCCCCTCAGGGTAAATTGTAATACCTTTGCTGATCCCCTGACTTCTCATCAAGGGACATCATCAGGTCAACATTTCCATCTGTCCAATACTTTGGTTTATGATCAAATACCTGCTAAACTAACGACATTCCCATCAGCCTCAGCTGCTTTGTGTCTTGTCCTAATCATTAAATGTTAGCATGCATCTACAGACTTAAGAAAACATCTTTATTTGGTACAGATCCCCACAAAAATCACGCGATAATCATTTTAATATCATCTTGTCCCGTTGGTACAGATTCTACATTCATATGCAGAATCTGTTTATAGAGATTATTCACCAGACTGCCAGAACAACCACAGTTCCACCACAGGAGGGCAGCATAGTGCAGCTTTTGGTATTAAAGTGCTCTGCAGATTCAATGGATATATCTCATTGTTCAAGCATTTTGCAACTCAACATTTGGAGATTTTAAGTATTTACTTGGAGAAGAGTCTCTATAATTACAGCCACCATAGGACTATATTTATAAAGAGTCTGATGATTAGCTTTCACTTGTCCATGAAGCTTAGTCAACAGTCAAGAATAAACTCCAGAGGCACAACTTAATTTAACCATGATCATTTTTTTATTGTTTGTAGACAGTAAATGAGGAAAAGTCAAATGTATCAATTCATGTGAACATTAAGAGGATTTATATACAGCTTTATTAAATTACTATCAACTTTAAACAGTTGCCTGTATTTGACCGTTGCATTTAAAAAACTGTTACATACACTGTTGCTGTTAGAGCCACATGACATAGAAAACATTCATATTTCGTTGTGCTATTTTTCCAAATTATTTTATTAAAAGTATATTGATGTATCTTTTGCATAATGTCTTATCCCAACCCGCTATGTTTCCATTGCATTGTTTACAATTGTTACACAATAGGAGAACAGGAGAATAAAAGCATTAGATATACACTGTAGAAATGTAGAAAGTACACAAAACACATAACAAATAGTAATTTCATTGCTTCAATTATCAAACACCAGAATTAAATGTAAACACATTCACCACTGTTTAGTAATAGCAGAACAAAAAATGTTTTTTTACTAAACTGTCTTGGTGCAAAAAAGCCAGCATAGCTATTTTCAATTAATAAAAGCATAATCATATATTAACATTACATTAAGTGTAAGACGGCCCAAAGTTTAAAACCTTTCTCACTCTTTCAATCTCATAAGGTTTTCATCAAAAAAGCTCTGATAAAACCACCTGCTAAATATTAGACTTGCATTTAAGAGGAAATGCAGCAGAAATGCTTTGGTTAATCTGTACTGGATGAGTAAATAGAAAATGTTTGCTCACACATTTGCCATGCAAATCAATAAGGCAATAACATGTCATGGCTGGGTCATCTTGTTCTGGTGTTCTTTGTCCTCCAAGTGGCCTGCTGGACAAAAAGTGAAAAAGAGGGTTATGTCACTCATGGCAAGAGTTCTGGCTTTAATCAAATGTATGTTATAATTAGGGATGTCAAAGTTAACGCAATAATAACACATTGACGCAAATTCGTTTCAACGCCACTAATTTCTTTAACGCATTATTGCAATCAATCTTCTTGAGGTTGTACTAGAAAACCTAAGGAATCCATTGGTCCAAACTTGCGCTAAATTTTGGCGAGGAAAAACTATCATGGTCATTTTCAAAGGGGTCCCTTGACCTCTGACCTCCAGATATGTGAATGAAAATGGGTTCTATGGGTACCTACGAGTCTCCCCTTTACAGACATGCCCACTTTATGATAATCACATGCAGTTTTGGGCAAGTCATAGTCAAGTCAGCACACTGACAGCTGTTGTTGCCTGTTGGCCTTGAGTTTGCCATGTTATGATTTGAGCATATTTTTTTTGGCTAAATGCAGTACCTGTGAGGGTTTCTGGACAATATTTGTCATTGTTTCATGTTGTTAGTTGATTTCCAATAATAAATATATTCATACATTTGCATAAAGCAGCTTATTTGTCCACTCCCCTGTTGATAAGAATATTAAATACTTAACAAATCTCCCTTTAAGGTAGATTTTGAACAGATAAAAATGATCATGGACAATCATGCGATTAATCGTAATTAAATATTGTAATCGATTGACAGCCCTAGTTATGAGTCAATCAGTCAATGTTGTCCTGTAGTAGTTTTTTCAGATACACTAAGTAAAATTCTTTCTACAGAAACCTCTTAGCGCTTCTTCCTTCAAAATACATAAATCTCTTCTTTACCAAATCAAAATAATTAGTTCAAGACTCACCTTTTAAGGGAAAGTAGGTCGTTCAGTTTATATGTTCTCATATATTGTGTTCTCATGTGTTGATGGGTTCTCATACACACATTCTTCTACTTCTAGACAAAAAAAAATGTATACATCTAATTATTCACATGTACTATTTGTATAATTGTGATATACTTTAGTTTATTCTGCATTCTGTCTCTGTTGTTATATATACAGAATGATAGTTTAAGTGTCGGATGAATTAAATCAGATAAATACTAACCTTTATTATCAGATTGTGGCGGAGCTTTGTTTTCGATTCTAAATATTAGAAATAAAGCATTATTAAAATGTGGCCATGCAACCAGATGCAACTCAAAATTCAAACTGTAACCTAAGTATTTACATTTTTACACAAGTTATGCATTTTTAAATAAAAACAATGTATAAATGGGTTCAACAGATAGAGTAAATTGACCTCCAATGAGTGATATGTTAATACTTTCGTTCAGGTAATACAGTAAATTCTTGCTCTTTATTGTTTAGACTACCATAAGTCTAATGTATAAGAATATACAAGAAATACAAGAGTAAGGTTTGTGTAATGTTAGGGTTAATCTGAAGTCAGTCACATATTAATACATGATAAAAAAAAGGAGAGATGTCTGGTTGGTACTATGAAGGCTATTTTCACTTACTTTTTTTTATAAATATAATACACTACAACAGCTACTGCAGAAAGCACTACTAAACACGCGATAACTATTCCAGCAATGGCACCAACTGAAAGACTCCCGTCTGAAATGAAACAGAAAAAATAACAAATTGAGTTTTAGATTTCAAGCCATTGCTGTCTCATGAACTTAAAACAAATCTACCACTTTTAGTTTGTGGAATGAATCTGTAAGAAACATCTTTAGGAAGCCTGCTACTCTTCAGATTATCAGAGGTATAACATCGTGGGTTGATTGCAATATTCAATAGTATCTACAAAATCTGTAATCAACACCATCTTGGTACCTGTTACAGTCAATCCATGGACCGCTGATGATGTTCTCCAAGTAAGATCATTCATCACTACACAGATGTAGTTTCCACTGTCAGAAGGTTCAGTGCTGTTTTTCGTATAAACAGCAGAATAGTGTATATTTTTCCCATTCAGTGTCCAGGTGTACCTAGCAGGTACGGACTCAGCAGAGCAGTTTAATGTTAAGGTCTCGTCCAAATGAATCTCATTTGGACCTCTGATTTGAACATTTTCTGGTCCATCTGAAAAATAGATATTTGTAAAGTTCTAACAGCAGCACAGATAATAAAGAACATAAAACGTGTTCAATAATTGACTTAAAAATCTGAAATATTGTGTTACAGACCTATAAACAACACATCTCAATAGTAGGAAACACTTATTTTTAGGGCACTCATCATTTTGAACAGTAAATGTACAGTTTGTTACCTACAGTAAACAACCATGGTGAAATTAGCTTCATCGTTGCTGACGGGGTTGCTGACATTACAGGAATATTCTCCACCGTCTTGTTTATTCAGACTGCTAAAAGACAGCACTCTGTTATTGTCGTGAAGGGCCATGTTTACAGCCGGGATCAGATCTGAGCCTCCCTTCATCCACTTTCTGGTAAATACAGAGCCAGCAGCATCACAGGTTAAGTTGACAGAGTTCCCCTCAATTGTCAGGTATGTTGACGATGTGATTGAAGCACCAGATATTCTCTCTGTTGGGCAAAAGATCATGTGAAAATTATGAAAACAGGCACAAAAGGAACTCAGATACTGAGAGTTAACTGAGTAAATGAATATAAAAGAGTTGTATTGTCTGAATCATGTATACAACATGCCAAGTGTCTGACTGTCTTCACTAGGCTAGTCGGTGTTACCGGTGTTACACGGTGGTTGGGCACACACCGATTACATTACTTGCCAATCACCCCCACCGTCGTTTTGCTTTATTTTACAGAAATAAAACCCCTTTAGTTCATTTTGGCGTATCAGCGGCATCAATAGATAGTCGGACGACAGACGCTACAATCTGAAAGTGAATGCGTCTGTTCTGTACGGAGTCTCAGCTCAGAGTAGCAGGTGTCATATTTCACACACACGCACACACGCACGCACACGCACACACACACACACACACACACACACACACACACACACACACACACACACACACACACACACACACACACAAA
>CAKAKR010064557.1:27931-43539 GCA_916700685.1 Adelosebastes latens | reverse complement strand
TACCAACAGACACCTGTCCCCTCAGACTGGTCCTCAGACTGTCCTCAGACTGGTCCTCTAAGGGTCCTCAGACTGTCCTCAGACTGGTCCTCACACTGTCCTCAGACTGGTCCTCACACTGTCCTCAGACTGGTCCTCAGACTGGTCCTCACATTGTCCTCAGACTGGTCCTCAGACTGGTCCTCACACTGTCCTCAGACTGTCCTCAGACTGTCCTCAAACTGGTCCTCAGACTGTCCTCAGACTGGTCCTCACACTGTCCTCAGACTGTCCTCAGACTGTCCTCAAACTGGTCCTCAGACTGTCCTCAGACTGGTCCTCAGACTGGTCCTGAGGGTTGTTTCCTAAAGCAAGATAGCAGTTAGTTAGTCAGGTTGTTATCAGGATATTAAGTTTCATAATGGAGGTTTAAAGCTGCAGTAGGCAGAATGTTTTGGCATCATTGGGCAAACATCCCATAATAACCTTTCAGCATATTGTAATTCAAGTGTTCTGAGAGAAAACTAGACTTCTGCTCCTCCTCATGGCTCTGTTTTCAGGCTTTACAACATCTAGCCCGTGACGGGAGACTTTGACCAATCACAGGTCATTTCAGAGAGAAAGAGCGTTCCTATTGGCTGTGCTCCGGTCATGTGACCAGAACTTGGCGTTCCTTCACCAGATTTCACAATGGCGGCAGCTTCACAAACTTAAAACATCAGAACTTAATTTTACCAGATTACATTTGAAGACATGATAACGTTGTAATTTACTTTCACCCAATTGTCATTTTTACTGAGCAGAGCATGAACGCCTCATAACAATAACTCAATGGCACCTCCGTTAACGTTGGTATCTCCGGTATTCATCCAGTCAGGACTGAGCTGCTAACGGCTGCTAACAGCTAACGTTACTAACTCTCCTCCTGCTGATGTAAACACAGGTTTGTTGTTCAGTGTCTCTTTATCAGGTATAAGTTTAGTAGCTCCATGCTGTTGAGTGCTTTTTTCTCTCCGTCATGACTCCGGTCCCAAACAAACTGAAACATGATGCAGCGTGCGTCTGCGTCATTGTGCAGCGTAACTGTGGGAAAGCATCAATAAGAGGAATCAATGGTCACGGAGGCATGAGATGACAAGAAATCAGACAACTAGGAACCAACGAGAACCAGTTCTCTAGTCCCATCCCAGCGTTTTCCCTGTCTGCCAAAGTGGAGGATGGCCTGACGATTTTATCCGCCACCGCCAACAGTTTACCCACATTCTGTGGGTGGTGGGTGTTAATGTCAGACCCTGACCCAAAACCTAACTGGGGCATTTCTGTACTGACACTCTACACCATTATGGATATATCTGCAGTAAGCTGATATCAGCTGATGAAATGGCCTGACTGATTCATCCTCTACTTTCCACAGTAAGTCTGCTTTATGATGTGTTTGTGTTTCCAGGGCTGCTCAGTATGCCTGCACTCTGCTGGGCTACACGCTGCAGAAGGGCGGGGCGGCGGCTGAACTTCACAAAACCGTCAGTCAGCTGGAAGCACACATGAGCCTGACGAGAAAATGTGAGTGAAGCAGCTAGTTGAGTTCTTTTACCAAGCACCAAAGCAAAGCAGAGGGATTGTGGCTGACGTGTTTGTGTCCCACAGTGCTGCGTCTGGGGAACTCTGTGGAGGCGCTGGAGGCTGCCAAGAGGGCCATCCACCTCTCTGACAGCGTGCTGAGGCTCTGCCTGACCATCAGCCACCTCAACAGGGCCATGTACTTCGCCTGTGACAACGTCCTGTGGGCCGGAAAAACAGGCCTCATCTCCAACTTGGACCAGCACAAATGGAGTCAGAGATCTTTCAGGTGAGTCACTTTGTATTGTGTACGTTTTAATAGCATCTCATCTATAGCACATATACATCTAAATAATATAATATAATATAAATAATCAGTCACCTCTTTGTGTCGATACTTTCACGATATTTGGGTGCAGATTCGATATGTATGTATTGCGATGTTTAAGTATTGAGATTAGATTTATTGTGATTTTTGTCAACTTTTTTAACTCTAAAAGTTAAATCATCACTTCTAGGGACTTTTACTTTGGAAAATCTCTAAATGAATCCAGTAAAAATGTTTGATTTTCAGCATGTATGTAGTCAGAGACGTGCTGAAGTCAAATAGATCAGGATCATTGGCAGGAATTATTTATACATTTATTATCCAGCAACCCAAAAATCACAGAATAAAGACATTTCCCTCACAGATTAGTGGTGTTTTCTTTTTAATTTATAATGTTTTATACTTCTGCTGAATATAATCCATCAATCTGATTTCTATAGATGTATTTTGTATATACAGTTCTCTTTGTTAACACCTTATTTTGAAAAGCGGACGTAGTCCCACGTGTCTACTTCCTCTAACTTCTCCAAGGTGGTCTCTAGCTCTCCCGTCAGCTCCGTTCTCTTTATCCATCATGGTCAGCTCCATCGGGGCCGTTTCAATGCAGAGAACACGTCAGTATCCGGGTGCTCTACAGTCGTAGCGTCGGCCCATTTGACCACGGAGACGAGAGCGCCGGCCGGCTCCACCGCCACGTTACCGCCATACCATAACGTTACCACCATACCATAACGTTACCACCATACCATAACGTTACCTGTCCGTGACAGAGTTAGCATGCAGCTTTAGCTCTGCTCTGTCTAGCTCTGCTTTTCCTGTCAATGTGTGAAACCCAAAGTGTTTCCATCCTTTACTGGATGTGTAGTGTTTACCACGCTGGATTTAACATGCGAGGGTGCAGGTCGTATCCACGACGACGACATCATTAATACTTTGTCGTTTCTGCTCGCTGCGGTTTGTTTTGGTTGACGGATACGGAACAGATATGACATCATGTTACTCAGACTACAACAATAAAAGCGGTAACTTCCTTCTACCTCCACATAGACTCAGATGAAGCGGTTATATAAACCTACCTTCCATGGAACAAAGTTCAAGCATCCAAAACAGAAGTTTAAGCTCCGCCCCCCCGACGGTTCTCCAGGTCTTTCAAAGTTGATGTGAAAACATTCAAAGTAATGAAATGACGGAGTTAAAACATGTCTGTGTCTTTAATAGCAGCTGTGTGGTGTGAACCTGCAGGTACTACCTCTTTGCTCTGATCCTCAACCTGACTCGAGACGTGTACGAGCTCCGCCTCCTCGTCGATTGTGAAGCACGTCACAGAGCCACCAAATCCCCTCCTCCTCCCAACCCCAGCACCATCCTGCACGCCGACCACTCGTCCTCCACTTCCACGCCTGCCGCGTGGCTCCGCAGACAGCTCCACCTGCTGGTGACGGTGCTGTACGGCAACCCTCCGCTGCTGTTGGACCTGCTGAAGAACAGCTGTGATATCTTCATCCCTCTGGACCGGCTGGGGATTTACCCTACGGGGTCGGGCTTCGTCGGGGCCTGCGGCCTGGCTTCCTCTGTCCTCTCTATCCTCACCATGGTCCACCCCTGGCTCAAACTCAAGCCGTGAACCCCAGATCCACAGTGGAGGGGTCCGTCTGAGGAGCCACGAGGAGGACTGAGAATCTAACAGGGCTAACACACTGAACAATCTGCAGCTGCTGGTGTGCTGTGATTTTGGACTAGTGGCAGCCGGGCGTCTAAATCCTCAAACAGGTTCTTCCCCTCTGCATCACATACTGCTTCCACTGCTTCCACTGATTACTGCTGATTACTGCTGATTACTGACCTGCATGTTTGAACAGATCTAAGTTCCAGCTTCATGCTTCAGATGGAAGAACAGTTGTGTCTTTAAGGGTTGGAAGGTTCGTGTCTGTTGAAGCAGCGTTGCATTCATGAAGGTGCATACCTGATGTCTCATTGTTGCTGACAGGATGTTGTGTCTTTACCGGTCTCTCCGTCTGGTTCATCGAACTGATCGCCATCCATTTGTTTTCCTCCTGATCATCACAGCTCATCCTCAGTCAGAGCAGCTATCTATGGAGTATTCTCCGGACAACCACTAGATCAGCGCTTCCCAACCTGTTCTATCAATGAGTAAACTGACGAGCCCCGACTACGTGACATACTTTATGTTCATATTGTTCATGTTATATTGAATGCAGAACAACAACAGCACAGAACAGCTGATAAACTGTTAAATTAACCCAAATAGTGAACGCAATAACTGCAGTAAGTTTGTGTAAATGAGCCGTTTGGATGAGCAGATTATTTGAATATTACATCAGAGATGAGTTTTGCTGTTATTTTTATGAACTTTTAATACAAATCTCTGTTTTATGTATAATAGGCTTCTTCTTTGTGTTTGGCCGTTGTTCTATCAGCTCTTTGCTTGTTTTAATGGTGTACTTTTCTAATGCAGGATGAGGCTGTTTAGCAGAGAGAGAGAAGGTTCTGTGAATAGAGCTTGTTTTCAAGTCTTCACCCTGATCCTGTGAAGTTATTTTAAAAGTTCATATCTTAAATCAGGGGTCAGCAACCTTTACTATCAGAAGAGACATTTTAGGCAAAAAAAAAAAATTATAAATCTGTCTGGAGCCACAAAACATGTGATCATTGTGATGAAGGTAACACAGTTTATAGTCTAAGTATATAGTATATAAGTCTAATGCAGTGAGGGCCAAAGAGACAATGTACTACGGAGTATTAGGGCCACATTGAGGGAAAACACATCTGAGATTTACACAATAAAGTCAAAATATTATAAGAAAAAATAAAATAACACGTAAAATTCCTACTTTATAATATTATGACTTTATTCTCTAAATCTCAGATGTATTTTTCTCCTCAATGTGGCCCTAATACTCCGTCGTACCATAGACCTACAACAATGATACATAGAAATGAAAATGTAAACAATAAACAGTTATTCATTTCCATGTTTCTAACTCCACAGAGAGCCTCTGGAGAGGAGCTGAAGAGACGCAGGTTGCTGACCTCTGATTTAAATAATATAAAAAATATCTATTTCATTTAGTTTTCTTCACAGAAATGAATGAAATGCTGAAAAAGGACAACTGTGTATTTTTAAAAAAAGTTTTCTTGCACCCCTTAAAATGAAACTTTGGCGACCCCCTAATGGGGGTTGGGACCCCCAGGTTTGGAGGCCCCAGGTTGGGACCCCCAGGTTGGGACCCCCAGGTTGGGACCCCCAGGTTTGGACCCCCAGGTTGGGTGCCAGTGCACTAGATGGAAGTGCAAGCAGGATTAAATAGCCTGAGCAGATCTACTGTTTAAAGATACACAGTGAGCTGCTTTAAGGAACCACATTAATCTTTTTGACTTAAAACTTTCAATAAAGAACTTGTATTGAACGTGCACTCCCAGTTATTAACGTGCCTTTTGCTAATAACAAATAAAAGTCCAAATGTGGGGTAAGGAGGACTCTCAAGTTTGCGTTTTGACATTATGAACATTTCATGTCACGATGATCCAACATAATTAATATTATCCAGATAATCATCAGAATGTGCTTGAAACTCTTAAAGAGGATCTGAAACATACTGGAATCCCTTTACCTTCATTTAGTTAAGAAACGGTTTTATTGCATCACAGACAGGACATATCTTTTTATGTGAAAACAAATACGGTAATCATAAATCATAAGGTGCATAAATAATGGATAAATAAATTCCTGTATTTTTAAAATCAGGCTCTATTTTTCATTTCTCTACAATGATAGCATGAAGCTAGAAGGCTTTAGGGTTACTTGTGAGGATGTTCGTGATTATCCTGATCGTAGAAACTCACCACAATCAACTTACTGTGTTTGTTTAATTAGGGCTGTGTGATGGCGAGGATCTGACGATACGATACGTATCACGATACGGGGGGGGTTACGATTCAATGTATTGCGATGCTGTAAGTAAGGCGATATATTGCAATTTTTAAAAATCTAATTTTAGGAAAATTGTTATAGTATAAAGAACACCAACACCATATGCATAAAACCTGAGTTAAAAAAAGTTTACTTTTGTATGCAACCAGAACAGCATTTATAACATCCAACATCACAGCACTACTCTGAGGGGGCACGTACACCGAGAGGGCACATCTCTTTGCAAATGAAATAAACTATATTATATTATACTATACTATGACTTTTTATTTTTTGACATTCTAAACAATTACTTTTTTTAAAGATTTTTGAAGTACTATACTTGACTTTTTTCGACATACTATACTGTAACTTTAAAAAATAAAAAAATTGAAACATACTATACTATATTTTTTATTTTTAGACATACCAAACAATTACTTTTAAAAAAGATTTCGACATACTATACTATATTCTTTATTTTTTTGTCATGCTATACTGACTTTTTTTTTAATTGCAACATACTATACTATTTGTTTTAAATTTTTTCAACATACTATACTATGACTTTTTAAAATAATTATTTTTATAATTTTTTTGACATACTATACTGACTTTTTTTTTAATTACATTTTTTGACATACTATACTATGACTTTTATTAAAAAACAATTTCGACATAATATACTATGACATTTTCTTTTTTTTTTTACGACATACTGTACTGTGACTTTTTTTGACATACTATACAATGTTTTTTTATTTTTTTGACATACCTATGACCCTATGACGTTTTAGAATCAGTCTTTTTTATTCTGAATTGTAAGTTGTATTTCCAGCTTGTGCATATAGAATTCAGAGAATAAAGAATAATGTCATTGTTCCTTTGTCAGGTGAGCATCTGTGTGACCAAACAGGACACCTTCACAGTTTGTCATTAGTTTCAGGTGCAGACCAACCAACATATCACATCTTACTGACATCAACTATTACATGTTTAAGCATAAATAAATGCGCTAATGCATATCTTCTAATAGGGATGCACCGATCAGACTTTATCAGTCCCCATAGCGATACCTGGGCTTTGGGTATCGGCCGATACCAGTGTTTAATTATTAAGCTGTACGCCTCACTGTGTGGAAGTAACTGGGAACATTATTTTATGTGCAAGGCCACATCAGGCTCGACTTAAACAAAATGCAACAAATAAAAACAGATATAATAAATCTTGTACCAGCAACTTGGTAAAAAAAATGTTTGAGATTAACAGGAATTACAATTCAAGTATACAATGAATATAGTATATAAACATAAAATGAATTGAACAGATCGGCCCCATTGTCACCGATATCCAATCCAGCTATTTGAGTTGGTATCGGTATCGGTGCATCCCGATGTTCTAACATAGAATCTGAAATATCGCTGCATGTGCCTGTATTTTTGTCACCGTGCTGTCTGGTCTTCATGATCTAATGATTTTATTAAATTAGAAAAACATTCCTTTCAGCCACATAACTTTTCATTAGTCAACATCTACGGTATGTTAATGTCAGTACTGATCATCAGTCAAACTTTACATCCTGTGAGCTGGAAGTCTTTGATTCTGTTGATGATTATTGCTGCCGTCAACAAAGAGCACAAGTGTGGCTGGACTGTCGGATCTACTTTCAGCTTTCACTCGTCAATATCTGCTTTTATTTTGGCACAAAGAACGAGACTCCTGCTAAATAAAAAACAGAAAAGTTTAATTCAGGATGTTACTGTTACAACGAGGAAGTAAAAACCAAACAAAGGGAAAGTGAAAACATCATATTAATAATAAAAACTGACAGTAAACGAGGCCGGTCGGGGGACTCGCGGCTTTCAGGTGGAACATTTGTCCTGCTGGTGTTTCTGTCCAGGTAACATCAAAAGAGACACCACGGCCCGGCTGAGAGGACTTCTTCAACAGGCCTGTTGGTAAGTTCATCGACTGGAAAGAGAGCAGAACAAGAATAAAGTCAGAACATTACGAGAATAAAGTCAGAACTTTACGAGAAAAAAAGTTTTAATATTACAAGAATAAAGTCATATTTTTACTAGAAAAAAGTCATAACTTTACAGGGAAAAAGTTTTAATATTACAAGATTAAAATCATATTTTTACGAGAATAAAGTCGTAATATAACGAGAATAAAGTCGTAACTTTACGAGAAAAAAAGAAAATAACACGTAAAATTACTACTTTATAATATTATGACTTTATTCTCTAAATCTCAGATTTATTATTTTTCCTCAATGTGGCCCTAATACTCCGTCGTACCGTCGTACCATAGACCTACAACAATGATAGATAAAAATGAAAATGTAAACAAAGAACAGTTATTCATTTCCACAGGGAGCCACTGGAGAGGATCTGAAGAGACGCAGGTTGTTGACCGCTGGTTTAGTACTTTCTTGCCAGTGTGGATGTGAATTGGGTCTTAAATCACATTCATAGTGGTCTTAAAAAGTCTTAAATTTGACTTGTTGAAACCTGCAGATTCCCTGAAAAAGTCATCGGATCTGCACGTATCACGAAGGCGACCTATTTTGGACTCAAAACGGCGAGTTGCTAAACCTCTCGTGTGTGTCGTTAGGCGGTAGAACGAAGAGATGCTCCAACCTGAACTCCTCATCACTCCTGAGTCTCCATGCTCTCATCTTCTCCATCTCCTCCCTCCTCCAGAGCTTCTTCCTCCTCCTCCTTCCTCTCCGGAGGTTTCTCATAGGCCTTCTCTGACGGGGTGACGATCACACCGTCCCATGTAGACATCTCTGTTGCCAGGTCTGCAACAACAGACACACAACAGTCCCATTAGTATTACTTAGTCATTGTATTGTACATGCAGGCACAATTTGTAAAATCACAGGTCAGTTTAGAAAACTAGGATATTTAGAAAACAAGATATTAGACAAAAGATTCCTGGAGGCACATAAATCATAAATCATAAATCATAAATCATTCATCATGTTTTATGACAGGATTTTTTTCCTACCATTTATATTTGAGGAATCATTTCACAGCTAGTATTCAGAAGAACAATAATTACAGTTTAATGTACATGTGGCCACACGAGTATTTGAAAATCACATTTCTGCAGAGCTTTGGCTGATTTTTAGAACTCCAAAATGAAAATATACGGGACACTTAGAAATTTCCAGAATAAAGTCATAATATTATAAGGAAAAAGTCGTAACATTACGAGAATAAAGAAAATAACATGTAAAAGTACTACTTTATAATATTATGACTTTATTCTCTAAATCTCTGATTTATTTTTTTTCCTCAATGTGGCCCTAATACTCCGTCGTACCGTCGTACCATAGACCTACAACAATGATACATAAAAATGAAAATGTAAACAAAGAACAGTTATTCATTTCCATGTTTCTAACTCCACAGGGAGCCTCTGGAGAGGAGCTGAAGAGACGCAGGTTGCTGACCTCTGTGTTAGTTAAATGAGTGAAGCGTTGCCTGTTCACGCTGCAGAACAAGAGCTTCTCCTGGTTAACTTGTGCTGCAGGAATCTCACGTCAACATTACTTTTGTATTTTTATACTAATGTAACTTCTGTGCATTTAACCCTTGCTGCCTGTTCATGGTGTCATTCTCACTACCTGTAGAGTGAACTGTGCGTAGTCTGGGTTACTGTTATTAATGCTACTATCTAGTCTGTCAAGGTGTGTGTGGTAAACACAAAATGGAAATGTAAACACTTTTACTGGTTTCCAGCAAGTTGCTTTACTGCTTAATGCTGAAAAGATCCATATATAAGATATCATGACATTCTAACGATGAGTCTGTAAACGGAAAACAAATGAAAGTGTTCTTACAGCTGGCGTCTCCCTCGAGGCCGAGGACCTTCCTGTAACCTCCGTGAGAGAGCACCCTCACCAGAGTCTGAGCTGTGAAACACACCATGTCCTGTACAAACACACAAAGTGAACGTCAGCACACCGTCGCTGGGGTCAACACTTTGATTAATAGAACAGAAGAAGCTCTCAAACAGCTGGTGGGATCTCATGCTGGGTTTTGAAGAAACACTACTTGGGTGTCTCAGGGTGTCCCAATACCACTAAAACCAGCAGCGATGAGGAGTTTCACATCATAAAGAGCAGAATGATCGAGCTGCAGTCAGACCTACCTGCTGTTCCAGAGTCATGACTGTGTGCACTCTGAAGTTTCCGCTCTCACAGGGGTCGGTGATGCCCACAGAGCCGGGCAGGAAGAGACCAGCAGCCAGCATCTGCAGGCAGCGCCTTCAAACACACACAGACGAGTCCAACACAAATCTTAACACAGTGTCCATCTATAATGACCGTCCCCTAATGAACGCTGAGGTGATGGCTACCGACCTGTAGGCCACGTTCAGGGACAGCGGCTGCCTGGACGGGTTGTTCATCACCGCAGAGTGGCCCTGGAACACAACAGACAACCAGCCTCACCACTAGGACCTCATCACCTACCCAGCACACCATTCAAGGCTTGAGCTGCACATGCAATCACAGATAGTGTGTTTTTTTTAATCTGGCTGTGTTGTCGGGTCAAACGTCGGGACTTACCAGCAGGTCCAGGATCCAGGGAGTGAGGGGTTCAAAGCCGGGGAAGCGCAGCCTCAGATCCTTCAGCAGGCGAATCAGCACTTTGACCCTGAAGATTATGAACATCAAATAATCCAATAAATTCATGTGAGCGTACGGTGAGGTCATGCTCATGTATAACAGAGAACAGCAGGTCTAATGAGAGCTGAAGGAGACTTCCTCACGTTGACTGAGAGGCGTTCTCCTCAAACCAGCGGGCGTGGCGGATGGCAGCGAGGGCGCTCTGCAGCACCTTAATGTCCACTGAGGAAACAAGAAAGAAGAACATTAACCCCTAGCATCCCCATCTGGATTGGATTTGACTAAACTAAACTAACCAGGCTTCTCCTGAACTGGCGTCTTTAGTTTTCACAGGCTGAATTATAAATACAATCGAGGTCGTCTTGCAAATTTCAAGATGAGTTGCAAAAAGACTTAAGTCTCTCCAACCGTCTGGTGATTTTGGATCACATGGATATAACCCTAGATCAGGGCTACTCAAAGTCCGGATCGAGGTCCGCATCCAGACCGACCCAGTCCATACCTCGTGTTTAGGGATGAGTACCGAAACCCGGTATTTAACGGTAGGGCTGGGACGATTCACCTATCTCCCGATTCGATACTATCACGATACTTGGGTGCCGATTCGATATTTATTTATCGCGATTTTTGTTAACTTTTTACCACTAGACCGTGGGGAAAAGTTGAACCATACACTTCTAGGGACTTTTATTTCGGAAAATCTCTAAATGAATACAGTAATAATGTTTGATTATCAGCATGTATGTAGTCAGAGATGTCCTAGAGTCAAATATATCAGTCATTGTCAGGCATTATTTATAATAAATATTATATAATTTCCCTCACAGATTAGTGGTATTTTCTTTTTAATTTATAAAGCACATGTAATGTTTTATACTTCTGGTGAATATAATCCATCAATCTGATTTCCATAGATGTATTTAGTATACAGTTCCCTTTGTTAACACCTTATTTTGAAAAGCGGACGTAGTCACACGTGTCTACTTCCTCTAACTTTTGGTTTGACGGACAGGGAACAGATATGACGTCACGTTACTCAGACTACAACATTTTCATTAAAAGCAATTATTTAGTAATGAAAAAGAAGTTAAGGAGTATCGATAAGAGTAGTAGCATTGATAAAATACACATCCTACTCGTGTTATGAATACAATACGTTATGATGTTATTGCAAATTGTTACGGACCTAAGTGTGCATACAAAAAAACAACCAGAGATATTTTTCTTTTTAAATATTTGTAGGCATCTTTATGCATGTATCACAGCCAGCGGAGAGATGACGGTAGATGAGGTACATACAGTGCAGCTCAGGGTCCAGCTTGCGGAGGTTGGGAGGGACGGTGGTGATGAGGATCTTCACGGTAGCATCAGCTGAACTGATCTCAAAGCCCGTCTCATTGGTCAGCATGGACAGCACTGAAAGCAGCAGATTACACAGTCAGCTGTCCGTCACATTAAAATTACATCATCAGTGTTACATTACCCGTTGAACTGTGTGACCACATTATTGATCAATGTTTTCAAACAGCTGGCGCTGGCGCTATTTTCACGGGACAGCCCGCAATTAAACTCAGAATTAAGTACATTGTTTGAATCCTGAACAAACTGGATAAACATCTGCTCCATAAACTACACAGTAAGTCTTATCTCAGTCTTGGTAAACTTAAAATCCAGAGCACTAATATAGCATCAAACAAATATTTGCTATGTGAAGATATAGTGGAGTAATGTCTACCTGAGCAGAGAATGAAGTCCCCCTGTTTGTGTTGTAACCAAGCCCCCCAGGGAGATCGCTGGGCTTTGAGTCAAATTTTCGTAGCGGCCAAACGGCGGTACTACAACTTCCGTGTCCGTCACGTGATGCCATCGGGCCCAAAAATACTTTCCCCCCCCATAGACTTACATTGGGAAAGAGACGTCTGTAACTGAGCCGGTAGTTGTAGTACCGCCGTTTGGCCACTACAAAAATTGGCATCAACGACCGGCGCTCTTCCTGGGGGGGGCTTGGCCCCACTGGCTTGCTAAACAGCCGCCGACCCACTGCGTCGTGAGCCGTGTGGAGGCAATCCCTCAATCATAGATGTGCTCTGAATTTTTAATTTAGCAACTGTAGGGTACATTCGTTTATCCCAATAATCCCTCAGTGGGTTACCTTCAGTGGGGTCCTGTGTGCGGAGGGTCTCCACTACTTTGTTGCCGAGAGCAGCGACAGCCTCCACTGTAAAAGAAAAGACTCGTCATCGTCCAACATTACGCAGATCAAATCACAAAGTCACACTTCGGCTGCTTGTGTTTAGACAGTTCAGATATTTGACTTCTTCTACTGATCACCTACGTGTCGGGAGGATCTTGAGGATTACAACCAGGTCAGCCACATTGTGTCCCGTCGTCATGGTGCCCTTCTTGTAAGAGCCCACCTGACGCACCTCTTCAATTTGCTATGAAGAGACACACAGGTAAACCTTATTAACATGTACTAGCATCATTAATGAGCTCATAGTATCTGCAGTCGATTCACTCACTTTGAAAACTTCACAGATTTCTCCAAACAGAAATCAAACAGTCTAGTCTGCAAATATTTACACTGAACTACACTGTTTATAGATACTTAATGTCACATTCAATATTCATATAATGCTGTATAGTTCTCTAAATAATATGGTTTTATTCACATTGATAGACGTGGTAGTAAACTGGGAGCCGGAGACGTTCTGGAGGAACACTTCATCAATTCATATCAATCTTATATTTGTCACATGTATCATTATACAGCGATGATCTGAACTACATTAATGTGCTCATCATCACTGAGTCATTCCGGATGTTAGACGGGGCAGTGGAAGGAAAAGGACTCACCACTTCAAAGTTGCCTGGTGCAACAATCAGGTTGTCAATGACGTTGTTGATCTTTGTGACCAGGGACAGGATGGAGGACTGAATGCAGGAAGAAACCAACAAACATGTTTCTGTCAGTGAACGTAACAAACACACACAGCGTGAACAGAAACTGGCGAGACAGACTGTTGTCTGTCAGCAGCCAGCGTCGGTTTGTGGACTGACCTGCTCTGCAGGTGTGGGGCTCAGATCCTGGTTTCTTTTCAGCAAACACTCGCTGAACGCCGTCTCGTCGGGTGCAGGCTTCACTCTGGGGAAGGCCATCTCACACTAGTGATGAACAACAGACGACTTCAGTACTCAGTCGCACTATGAGGCTACTGGGGCAACACTTTCTGACCTCAACTGAGGGCTGGGCGATATGGCCTAAAAATAATATCGCAATATTTTTAGGCTATATCGCGATACACATTATATATCACGATATTTTCAAATATCCTCTAAGCACTTCATAAAGGCTCGATTTAACCCTTTGATGCATACAATCACACCAATATGATGATTCTTGTAGTCCCTGCAGCACGTCTGCATTAAAACATTCTTAAGGGTAAAGTATCTTCTTGTTGTGTTTACCAGTAAGCTGTTATAACATCGCTGATAATAAAAATGATTATTTTCCCACTAGTGTCAATGACGCATTCGCTGTGCGAAGGACGGAGAGGTCACAACCGGTGCGCGAGGCTGTAGGCGTCCTGCAGCGAAAGCTCGACCGGAGAGGCCAGACACACAGCACCTAACGTTAAAGATCAAAGCGCGCTACATATATTGAGCGTCATCTTTTCTTGTAAAATGTCCGTTGTAATCGGTAACATCGGTGTTGTCACAAGTTTATTAACCGGTGGGAAAAGTTCCTCACCGTCACATCCCTACTGCAGTCAGAGGTGAAACAGACTGAAACGTTCAGCCAGACAGAGGACATGCGTTGAGGCCCACCCCCCCCCCCAAACCAGTTTTTTTTTTTTACTCACCACATAAAAATCAAATGGGATGTGTGGGACAAACGGACGGTACCTAAACAGGAATGTAGAAAAGATGAACAGTTTGTAGTTTTGCAATAATAACTTCGAGCAGCTGATGTAAATAATGCGGGCGGGGCATCAAGTACGTTTGGATGGATGGCAATATTTCACACTGAAGTAGTGGTGGGTGATATGGACAAACGTTAATGTCATTATTGTCACAACATATCAATATCATTAGGGTTGTAACCCAATTCTGTTTGATCAGGAAAATAGTGCTCAAGGTTCAATACGCTCATAATACTCACACTAAGGCATCAAATAAGAACAAATGCATTTTATACTTTCTTTTTGTGACTGTTTTTCATATGGATTTTAGTACTATATTAAAATGATGGATTAATTAAAAAACCCTTTTCTACAACTAGATGCAGTCAGTATCAGCTCTACAGAACCCAATTACATTTCAGATCCTTTTGTTGGTTTGTTCCGGGTACGTCACGTCACAGTGTCATACTAATTATTATTATTATTATCATTATTATGAAGGCATCAAAGGAAAGTGAAGGCTATATTGTCTTAGTTTTTCAGCACTCAGATATATTTCAAATTGTGTCCTAATGTTAATGTAGGCCTACAGTAGCCCAAGAGTGTTTAATAAACATTATATTGGAATGGACTCTGCAGTGAATGAATGTATGAAAGCACGTAGGCTATGAAGAGTTCAGCATGTTCGCCTCATGGAGTTAGTTAGAGAGTCTTCAGGGTCCCAGGAAGGGGATTTATTTTCACAGTCTGAATATGTTCATAAAACACCAGAAACACATGCAGCCATAAACAGGGCTGCTACAGCAGAAAAGACAGAGCTCCTGACCAAACCGGTTTATTAACCAGTATGTTTAGAACAACATTCTACTCTATACTGTACTATACTATACACTATGACTTTAATATGATCATGAATACAAGCAAGTAGCAGCTGGGTGTCTGAACTCACCCCTGGACGAGTCCTCCTCGGGACCCGAAGCGGCCTCCTCGGCCCCGGCCACGGTCTCCTCTGCACACAAACACAGAGACATCAGAATCAGAATCAGAATCAGAATCAGAAAGGTGTTTATTGCCAGGTGTAAGAGGTATACACTAGGAATCTGCTTTGGGTTTGTTGGTGCAATTAAGCAGTATAATAACAAATGAATAGATAAAAACGTTAGAATAAAATAAGAATAAAAAAATTGAGTGTATGAGAGAGGGGGAGAGTCAGTGTCGGTGGGGCAGTGGTGTGTGTGTGTGTGTGTGTGTGTGTGAGAGAGAGAG